>JAGDQP010026649.1:0-25715 GCA_022664845.1 Lepisma saccharinum
GGATATAATTTTAAAATCTTTTGTATTTGTGGATGGAACATTAAATTAAAATATGTATTGTTTGTCCAATATTTTGTGCAACTGTCACAGCAAAAAAAAATATTATTACTTTTACTAAATATAGCATATACATATGCTGTTTCAGAATAAATCGAACTAGTTTTAATTTGAAGGAAGTTGTAGTATTAATACAGAATCACGAAATAATAGGAAGTACGATTTTATTTTTTACCTTTATAGACATTAAAGGGTGACACGATGAGGAAAAAGGATTGGGGAAGCTGAAGACTAGAGTATATGTTGATTGTGTTATTTTTGAATTTGGTGGAAGTAATTGCATTTAAAAGCAGTAAGGATTGTTGAGTGTTGCAATTAAACTTATGACATGTCGAATGCTACGCAAACACTACCACTCATTTACAATCAATCAATCCAAATATTTCTTTAATTATGAAATTAATTTTGGGAAAATATTACGCAAGAAAAAACAAAGCAACCAATTGTGGAAAGACAAGGCATCTTTTATATAATTTGTAATCTGATATTTTCAGTAAAGAAAATGCAAAATTGATTTTTCTTTACATGGGAATAACATTTTGTTATCCATCGAGACGCATGTCTATAAAATATATTCTCTCTGTATCCTCTTAGAATAAAAATAAGAATCACAGCTTGCGAGTTGTGTTCCATATTTAGTCTTTTCTTTTTTACTAACAGTATGAAAAAGATTTTAAAACGAAAAATATTTTTTATTGCGTAATGGTAACGAGGTATTGGATTAATCTCTTGTAATTACGGGTCATTGTGCATGAAAATTTAACAGTGCTCCAACAAATACTTTTATCGTCAAAGACATTTAAAGAAAAGTGCGATCACAAACTAAAACATGTATTTGTAAATTTCTTAATGTATAAAACATAATTTTACATTTTTCTAATATACAAAATATAAAAAAGCAAAAACGCGTTAATTTTAAACTAACTTTTGAGAGCAGTGAAAACGAAATTTCCGTTCATCAAAAGATAAGTACAAGCAGCTTTGCAAATACAATTAATGATAGTTATATCACAATCATTTTAAAAAAGCTGTGACATCTTAACAAAAGACGTAATCTGTATAGAAGAGTTATGCAAGGGTTTTATCTAATAAAATTATTTAAGAAAACACTTCATGAGACGTTGCTATACTAAAGTTCACAGGTAGAACGACCACTCCATTCTATATCAGTCAAACTGATATTTCTTTTAGCGATTTTTACATTTTGCGTACAACAGTTATGGAAACTTAGATTCACTATTCCAAACGGTAACAAAAATCACATGAGTTTTTGTAAACAATTAAGGATAAGAATAAGTTCTTTCGTGATTGTCTAAAGTATCATTTTAAGTTGATACTGCAGAATATGAAAACAAAAAAACTTAACACAAACAAAGAAAAATTACCACAACAAGTGAAACAATTACTATTACATTATATGATTCTTTTTTGTTTCCGTAACAATAAATTTTAACATGTACTGCAACACAAAAACTTTTTATTGACACATGCACAGAATTTTCTTAAAATGAAGTTAGATTGTCAAAAAAACTTTTTAAACAAAAGACTGACATACAATGTGAGAGAACTTATTCTTGATATGCAAAACTATTTTCTAAATAAAGTTATCTTGCACAAAAAAGATTTCATTTATGACATTGTCATGAAAGATTTTAGAAAAGAGATTGGCATGCAATGCATCAAAAACTTTTTGTTATGTAGAAACAAACGTTTTTCTACAAGTATTCTGTCATAAAACTTTTTAGAAATATTCTTACCAACAAAGAAAACAAAAAATATTTTATACTTTCAAATACTGAATTCTGTTGAACAGAAGAATAAAAGTTCCAACTAAAAAATTCATAAACAGAAAACAAAAATAAGCTGTTCAGAAAAAATGTACATGCAACGAAATACTCTACAATACAAAAAGCAAAATGGTTTCATACTTTTTGATTTGTCATGCAAAATAAAAGCTATAACTATGAAATGCACAAGCAAGCAAACTTTTTAGAAAGTTTCTCAAAATATAAAAATAAATTGTATAATTAGAAAATACATTTGCAAACAATAACAGAAGATCCAAATGAAACAGGTACAAGAACGAAAACTATTTTCTTTTTATTAACAATGATTTGCATGGAAACACTTTCTCATCTTAGGTTACGTTATTATAGTGTAACCTTGAATGAAGGAACAAGCGACTCAGTGAAATCACAATGCAATACTTTTTCATGTTACGTTAGTTTCTTTACATCTCTTCTTGAAGGAAAATCCAAATCGACTCACCGAAATTCATATATCCACACTTCATCTTCAGGCATTGTTGGAATGCATAACCTTACAGGGGCAAAAATCAAGCATACATTATACTGTAATGATGGGCTGCATAACCTCCCAGGGGCAAAGGACACCCAAAAAATAAAAGCCAATTCGAGTCGTCGAAATTTATAAGTGCATGGTTGACAGATAAATTGTCCTCCACCTGGTCTCGAACCCAGGACCCCTTGATTACCCGGAGGACACCTGATACAAATACGTTGTACTAATCTTGCACACTTGTGAATATAATTATTAAGTCACTTCAAAAGAACAAAAAGATACACAACGGCACAAGTGAAATCACTGTACAGAGTTATACACATTATTAAAATTAATGGACATTTTCAAAAGACTATACAGAGTGCATATCTAATTTAGTCCAAGCTAGTTCACTGAGTCAGAATACATAGACTTGATTTGCATATCAATGAAAGAAGCATGGGCGGATTTATGGGGGGCATTACCCCCCCCCATTCATTTCAGAATAACTTTAAATGTTTCATTCTAAACGACAGCTTTGAAATTTGTTATCTTTATAATAAATTGTATTGCTCCCCCAGGGTGTCACTCCTAAATCCGCCCACGAAAAGAAGTGACTTCATGACATACGAATTATTTAAGTTCACTCTGGCTCTGAACCAGGGGTGGAATGGCAATTTTTTTCTTGGGTACACGCTGTTCCATAAGTTTTAGGCCAGACTATTCTCTAACACACGATAACTTCAATTTTGCTGGAACAATGGTAGATTCTTAACTAAAACACGTGGTTGCATAACGAACAGGAGTAAGAAATACATACATAAAACACCTTCGCTGTGTTCATCATTAGTGAGAGAGAATGCCATTGTCTAGTTCTATAGCCGTGTTTAGGTGCCTACCGGGTACCCATGCGGTCCAAGGCATAAGGCCAACGACTCGAAGGTCGCTGGTTCGAATCCTGTTCGCGTAGAAATACTTGTATTCCTGGTTGGGATGATATTAGGAATCAACAACTGGGGATGAAATCCTCACGGACCAGGGAAAATCCCCGGCATCCCCCCGACAAATCGAACGCTGGATACACGAGGCTCAAGTCTTTGAGATACCATACTGCATTAGCTCTGCTGTTTATGGTATTGGAAATATGGCATTGGAAGTTCATTTTCTCACATTTTCGGCAGTTTCTATAAATAAAACACGGCGGAATTTCCATCCCACTCATTAAGGCTTTTCTAAATTTCATTTTTGATGTATTGTCGTCTCTTCAAACTTGTCGGTCGAATTCCTACACTCTATACTGTTGTTTCTACTAAGTTCTCGAGAGAGCTGTTTTTCTCTTGTCTTCGGGTACAGTTTGTAATATTTTGGCAATTGTCGGCAGTGGGATTCGAACTTGGAAGGGTGACGGACGGCAAATCGCAAGGGTCCAAGTTTGAATCTCGCCACAGGCAGTCGGGAAAATTACAAACTGCACATGAAGTAGTAGTAGAAACAGGTGTGAGTCTAGACATATGAAATAAAGACAATGAACGAAGTAAAAGTATGTACGTGTATCAATTGACAACAGCCACTGTCACTAATCTTCAGTGTACCAGTACACGAATACAAAGAAAGCACTCGCCACACAGAAATGTAGGCCTACACATATGTAGCAATATGTGTGATGCATATAATAAACAAAAGTAAACTTGATATATTGGCTTATGCACATAGACCTTGAATAAGATACTCTTGAAAAATACACAGGAGAACTATCGTTGCCGAGATTTGGGCTCGAACCGGAGGATTGGGCCGCGGTAGTTTAGTGGTTAGAATACGAAACCAGTAACTGGTCGATCTGGTTTAGAGTCCCTGCCCGGTGGCTCAATGGTAGAGCGCTCACCTCTGGTGCTTGGGGTCGTCGATTTGACTATCCCTGCTCGTGCCATGTGGGCTTTATGGTGGACAAACACTGTGTCTGTAGGTTTTCTCGGGGTTCTACCGTTTCCTCGACTTTCTTCATTCTATCAATCATTTATCATGCGGCCTGAGCCAAAGGCTCCTAAAGGCTTAAAAATTACATTAAAAATTAGAGTCCCTGCTGCGCCAACAACCAACTTTTCTGAGTATTAAAAAAACTTCCATTCGTTTCTAAATTACAACAACTGCATGACAAATTACTTCTTTCGTTTTCATTGACAGTTTTTCGTTAGCGTGAACCCATAATATTTCGGTGATTCCGTTCCCTATTTTCAGTATATGGTCATGGATTTCATGAGACAAAGGTGGCAATACTGTGATATATTTTTAACTCATCTGCATACAGAAGTTTGTTATTACAGCAGGCAAGTCATCTGCATATAACAAAAACAAAAGAGGTCCAAGGTTCGATCCCTGTGGTACCCCAGATTCACAGCACACAATTTTTTAACAGTGACTTATCAGTAACGCCGGAGAGTAACATCTTCAACATTTTTGAATAGTAAGGATCATTAAATGTGTTACTATCTCGTGTGTTACAACGCATTGTTCATTACAATGGGAATCAATGCAGTGTGTTCAGTGGCTATTAGATAATTTGATATCACGAAGATAGAGATTTCGTACGATTGTCAGACATAATGAGTTTCAATAAATCAAGTACATTTAAAACGGTGAGTAAAATTATCGCAAGGACATATTTTAACAAGCATTAATACTTGTCGAAGAAGAGATTTTTTGTTTAACTTTCTATCCTGCGTAAGTTATCAATCATTTCGCCATGATTTGTATTGCTTGGTTATTTAAAAACTGGTCCAAAGTAGTGATTATCATACTTACTGAAGACCAACTATCAAATGTACCTGTCTGAGGAGCTACAGAAATTTCATTGGTTAGCAGTAGTGAATTTCCACGGTGCAAAACGAATAAAGATTTGCTCTCATAATTTTACAGTTGATTAGTGTCTTAAAACATTTTAATGTATATTCGTTAACGACACTGGTATACCGTTCAGTCAGATACCTTTAAACTATTTCCTGACAGAGATTCACTATTTTCTGCCCATCATTCACCTACGGATGAAGTAACACCAAAAACTTAACAAGAGGAAAGAAACCAGCTTCGCATTCGTTTTTGCTGGGGTGGCTCGCTGGTAGAACGTCTCTGGTGCGTGGAGTCCCTGGTTCGATCCTGGCTCGTGACATGTGGTTTTGTGAAGGACAAATATCGTGTGCGAGCGTATTCTCGGGTTCTCCCGTTGCGTCCCACTTAAATCATCCCACCAATTCTCCCTTAATCACCCATTCGGTTTGAGTCAAAGTTGGCTAAAGGCCTTTAAAAATTCAAAAAAAAATAATTTTTAAGAACCCTTGGTAATCAGACCCCATTTTTAATATATTAAAAAATGTAACTGACAAATTATTACTAGACTAGATAATACTTAAGAATATTTATTAAATGAACTAATCCATAACTTGAAGAGAATTTGATGAGATTTGAAATCCTGGACTATACCGTCCTATATTAAGACCTTCAAATATTTCGGCAAAAAGAATTAACTTCAAAATTTGTAACATTTTAGTTCATAATTTCTACGGTTGGTCACGTTTTAAAATTGCACTGTTCTTGATTTATTGAGTATTTGCTTTTTAATTAAAAGTAAGTGGTGTTTGTACCAAGGTACCTTAAGATGAGGGCCCATAAATTACTTTAAAATAATGTGTATACTTTATTACAATTGACTTACTCGTGTTTTGTGTATAAGTTTGTGTATGTGCGTGAGAGAGATTTGTTGTGCTTTTTAATTGGCTTTCTAAAAGAAATGCTATGAAGTTAATAATAATAATAATAAAGAATACTTTTAAACAAATCAAAGTTACATGGTGGCACAATATTGGCATTCGTGTTTTTACTTTCGAAGTTTGTTCTGTGGGTATAAATTGTCGCATTTGTGATTACATCTATTAAAATGGATATGGCAATGAATGAGGAAATTTAACGGCAGTATACCAAGTACCGTTATGAAATGCACGCTTTGAGAAACATAAAACAAGACATCAAATATGTAAAATTAGAATAATAAAAAATATATAAAAACTGAAGTTTAGGGGGGGGGGGAGTGCCCCCTCTTGCTCCCCTTTGCCGACGCTCTTGCCACACACACACAGAACAGGCCTTCTTCAAGGCTCCGCATTCCACAGTACCAACACACACTTACCTACTGAGGTCTGTACACACCTTCACATGCATTCACATTCTACCTCTAACCACCACCAATAAAAGAAAATCAATTAAACGCGAGAAGCCCGATAAAACCCGCCTGGGCCTTGGTGGGTTGGGTTTCTTAAAAACATATCTTTTTTTTTTTCAAACCCTGCTTTGCATTTGCATGCTGTCGCTTTCAACATACTGTCCGTGATTTTAGTAGCAAAATACGTGCCATTCAGAATACGAAGTAACGCCATTAGCATTCTTCCGCATGCCGCCATATTTAAGTGTTGATCAACTAGAGTGCAAATTAACGAAATAATAATGATATGGTTTCTCGTAACACTGTTTAGATTGCCGGCTGTCGCTAGGTGTTTATAGAAATGTCGGTGACAATTATTTACACGGGAATGAATGGAAAAAAGAGCCTACATAGGCTCAATAACTGGTGTTAGCTGCAGGCTTATACCTGGAAACATGCACGAATTATACAATAATTATACTTACGGTGTAGCTCGGAAATTGAAATCATTTGATAATATTTCTACGCCTCCACCCTTTGCTACAGCAATGCAACAAGATTCATTGCCAAAATCTATTCCTATTTGTGACATAGTGTACAATTTGATGCGTAATAATTATTTTCAGCAATGATGATGAATTCACATCACTTCCAACGAATTAAATAATTGGACATAACACCAAGGTACACTACACAATTACATACAGTATATATTTGCTATGGCTGAACGAACTTCGACTAAAACACACACGCACTACACAAGCTCACTACACACGCGTTCAATAATCAACAAGTTTCAAGTCAAGGTAACGGGAATGCCCCGCTTCTTGGCCCCGCTGACGTCACACGCTTAGCTAGTGATGCCAACTCTCAATCGACAAAAGTAGATAGATCGATTTTTTCAAGATAGCTTAGCATATATTCCCATTTTAAAAAGGAAACGAATCTAGTTTAGCGTAAGGAGGACCAAAATGATCTAACATTACTTATTCTAATATAATTTCACCCAACCTATACAAGCCTAAATTAATGTGAGCTATCCTAAGACACCCAGAATAAGTTAAAAAAATAAAATAAAAAAATAAAATGATCAGAAAAAGTTACGAAATGATGAAATTCGAAAACAAGGATCATGTTTACCATAAACTGGAATGGAGACAACAAAAAATGGATATTGTAAAATTGTTCAAAGGTGAATAAAATTTACATTTACATTTACATGGCATGGGATTATGTAAACAATGGGGAAAAGTCAATTATCTCTCCCCTTCCGAGTACAATTCAATTTATTTCTCCCATTAGTGTTTTGCTTAAAGCAAAATAGTTGTTCTACATAAAACGTACAGTGACAAGCAACAGTGATGAATTCAGAAATATTCACCCATAGGAATTTATATTCCTTCGTACGAAGGGGTGGGGGGTGCTAATTAAAAAAATATATATATTGTTTTATTTTTTTTAACATTTATGCCTTTGTTTCTGTCGAGGTTAGTTTACATTAACAAAATTTACTCTCAAAGTTAAACATTGAAGAATTCTCTTCACCAAGTATGCAGTGTACCACAGGCAAACATAACCCTTTGAGAATTTATTAATAAAAAAAAGTGCAACCGACCCAGCAAAAACTCTGGGAATAGTAGTGAAATGGGTAAGAAAATAATAATAAAAATAACAGCACCACAGGAACTCTGCAAACGTTTCCTAAAAATAAACGTAACGGTTTGCATATCAAAATAAAGATATCCCGTTGGTGGTTCTCATCTCCTTATTTACTAAGTAGACCAGGGCTCGAAATGGAAATTTTAATGAAACGGAACGCTTCATCTTCGTTAACATGCTATTATGCACTTTTTGCTTATGGTTAACATAGTGACGAGGCGGAACGGTAAGGTTCCAGATTTTCACGAACCGGAACAGCGTTCCGGTCTGCTCCGGTCCATTTCGAGCCCAGAAGTAGACGTAAATAAAACGACTTTCGTTTCTGCATACATATACAAATTGTACAACAAATATTTTCTGCTGATATATGTGCATCCAGTCCAAGCAGCCAGTACTCGAAATGAGACGGTATACGCCGGTATGATATACCGGAATTTTTTTTTCTTCTTATACCGGCACTTTTTGACGAAAACTATGTTAAACGGTATCTGACATAGCGTGAAATATACTGCGTTACTTCTAAATTACAATTTTGAGCACTGCCAACCACGATTATCCTGGCATACATTGGGAGAAATAGAAAAAAGCCTACCTCAAAGGACCTACTGCTAATGTAGAACACAAAACATGTTGACAAAGAAGATAGCAGATCGATCACTTGCTGTACTTATCACATAATGACAAAAGCACAATTTGGCCAAACAGATTTAAAAATTCAAATTCAAATTACTTCCAAAACTCAGTGCTCCTAACATCTCTACATCTCTTGCATAGGTTTTACATGAGAGAAAAAGGAAGAATGCTCTCCTAACCAGATCCTTTTTGTAAGACAACAGACTACATTTTACATTTCTTGAAAATACGCAGAAAATAAAATAAAATAACCTTACCAATATGTTACACATAGAACATCTACGCTACTATTAGATATTTCTGTGGATTATGCTACTGCTAAACCGCACGCACTCAAATATTACAAGTGTGTAGTTAACCAACATGGAACGGAAGCAAGTCCAAATTGAAAACTCAAATGAAACAAAGCTAAACTTATAATGTATTGGCAGAAAACGTGCGGATGTTGCGAGATGATTAGGTAATCCAACCGAATGTAAAATTCGAGCGATAAATGCTCTAGAAAAATTACAGGGGCTTCTTAGAAATAATTACCAACGATACAATAATATTCTAATCATTAAAATCACACATACCAGCAGCACGTAGTCTATATGTAGGAGCTAAACAAACAGTTTCATTTCAAAACAAAAATCAGAAGGCCTCTCCCTCGAATAAAACCTTTTTATTGCTAAATAGTAGCTGTACTACAAAACAATGATAAAAAGGAAATTGGTCTTAAAATACTTACTAGAAGTACGAGGAAAGGAAATCAACACTACATGAAATTCTTAAAACAAACAAACAAAAATAAAATGGTCTATGGAAATACACATAGAGCCAACACAAGCACCGATTACGTTCTTAGATCCTTCAAAAGGAGAATATTCATACAAATGTTCTGAAAATTGACGGAAGGACAACACATATAACCAAAGATTAGAAAAAAAACACTTTTCTATATTATTAGCATGATAGTCGCATATGAAAAGAACTAAACTTAATTGAGTATAGTTTTTGCATTTAGAGACATTTCAGTTTCAGGCAGAGATAGTGTGGCGGAAAGGTTGTTGGAGGCTAGTCGGCAAAGGCCTAGATAGTATGTACCATTCCGGCATTTGTCTGGTGCTTATGAAAAGATGGGCAGATATCCTACGAAATACAAATCATTGTGCCATCAAGCATATAAGCTGAAAAACAAACATACAAAAGAAGAAACAGCCAACGAATACTTGCAAACTTCAGCACCTACAAGCTGCTTGTGGTGCAGCAGTTCTTTGAACTAGAAAAGTTATATAACCGTTTCCCGCAGAACATGTTATCCACGCATGCATCAACCCAGTAAATATGTACTCAAGAGAAAGGAAGTGCCGATAGAATTCCAGAAGTCCGGGTTTCATTCTCAACGATCAGATGATAAAAATATTATTTCTGGAACTTCTTTTTGCAACTGAGATCAGACACTTTAAAAATAAACTCTTCATATGTTGGAACAAGTCATACATAGAATAGGTACCTTTTTTACTTCATTTCAAGTGATGTGCATTAACATTCAGAATATAGCCCAATAGCACACAAACGTTGAAAATACGTGGATTAAACGTTAGTACCGAAACGTTATGTTAACATTGTAAATGTACTGAAATGTCCGCCTATTCAACGTTGAATAATGGTTTAGAAGAAATGATGAAGAAATGGGTTTAGTTAGCCAAAGCAAAGGATGAATGCTGTCTATTATTATACAAACATTACTTCCATTTATCCGTTGTTTACCTCATGATCTACGGTGTTAATATTTCAACAGTAAATAATACCAGCGGCTGCTGTGGGGTTCGAACACAGGAACGTTTTGCACTTCTTGTTGGTAGCTCACCTATGGATCCACGTTGCGAGTTCGCTGTTCTTTTACGGTATCTGTATTAACAGGCAGTCTAGAATGGAGTAGCTACGCGTCGTTCACCATCATGTACGAATGAAAATAAAGAATACTTTGCTTCTTTCTTCCTTATGCGCAGTTTTTCTTCTTTAACACTTTGATTATCACTGCACTATTAAATTTGTATGTCTCATTAAGTGTAATATGTTGCCCTAGAAAACGCCTATCAAGAAAAATCTATGTAATAGATTAACTCCCTATTAACGAAATTAAATGTTTGTTGAAATGTAGTTTAAAATTCAATGTTTTCAACATGCAAATGAGAACATGAAAAATGTAATTAATTTCATTGTATTTGCTTTTAATTATAATGTTTAAGCACTTACATTAGAGATACAAGTGTGAAACGAAATCTAGGACATAGTATGAATGATAGTTGAAAGTACGTCGTATCAACGAAATTCTGTCTTCGTTGAAATGTGGTTTAAAATTCAATCGGTTTTCAACGTGCACATCAAAGCATAAAATCTAGTTTGTGTCATTCAATTAGTTTTTAACTATATATTTTTGACATAATATTAGTAAGAAACACATCTATACCATAGTTGAAAATAACATATTGAATACACGTTGTATTAACTCCTTATCAACACAATGACGTCTTTGTTGAAATATGGTTTAAAACTAAATGTATTTTTTAAAACTAATAACGGCTAATCAACAAAATGAACCTAAAATCAACGTTGAAAACACGTATGTGTGCTACTGGGGTAATAGGCAAATGGAACAATATCCGAGGAGAAGGGCATTTTGAATCTCCGAGGGGGACTTTCCCACCATCCACCGCTAGATCCATCACTGCAAGCAACAGGTTAATCGCAGTCAAATATGAGCTTGTCTCATAACTTCCATCATTTAAACATCTTACAAGGGTAAAATTTGGACCCAAAGGATATAATCTGAATAATTTATCTTCAGATCGCTCTGATAGAAAATTATTGTTACTAATAAGCTGCACATATAAATTCAAATAAAAGAAACAGAACAGGCAAATGTTGGGGCGGTTCCTACAAAACTAGGCCCTGGTCGACTGTCTTCCCACGTCCTCTCTTTCACTCTATCTCGGCCTGAGCTTAAGATATTAAAAGAAAAGGTCATCTTAAATAAATGATTTGCATATTAAATAAATGGAAGAAATTTATTAATTTCTTTCACTTCAATTCAGAACTTTCATTAAAGCGCAATAGACTTTATTGTATGCGTAATTTGGGGTGCACTACAAACGTTTCCGTGCTGGACTGTGTGTGATTCCCTCTCCCACGTAGCTATATGCCTATCCATCGTGAGTGTCAACCTGTAATCAAGGGCGCACTGATAACCAAAGGGCACATCGGGGAAACCAGTGAAAGGGCTTACCCACTGGTAACCAAAGGGTTCTTGTGATATTGAGCGTTATGACGCGTGACCTCCCCCCCCCAAGAAAAAAACTTTCTGAAAAATAGGCGTATAATGTACCCACAATTTTTAGAATTATTAAATTGTTCCCTCCCAACAACTGGGAAGCAAAGAACTGTCTCTCTAAACCCAACCCTAGATTTGCCACTGCCTCTCAAAAATTGTGGGTACAAAATCGTTGTACCCACTATTCAAAGGTACAGTTTTTGCAGTGTACATCAGCTCTTAAAATACAAAGTATTAAGTAAATATACTGTCTGTCTTAAAAGATTAAAACGCTTTCCATCAAACTTTACATGGCCTCTTCTTTAAGATTTCTGAGGACCAAACAATACACCTGCTGAGATTATAACTTAGCATTGCCTTTATATTGGTCATAACAAGTCTTGTGTGTCAAAATTGCTAATTTTGGAAGACCGGAAGACCCTCACGCTACCAGTACTAGCGAAAGTGGATTAAGGGTCAGTTCTACAATCGACCGCAGCGCTAAGTTGAGGCCAAGTCTGATTTTGGCCAAGCGCTGATTAGACGTTTGGCGGTCGATTGTAGAACTGACCCTAAGTGGTCTTCTTTATTGTGTAACATTACGCTTCCAAGACAAAAGGACCGGGAACACAGCCTGGGATTCATAGGTTCTCGACCAGACCAGTGCCCCCAGTGTTCGAAGTGGGAAAGAAGCAGAGACGGTATGTTTTCCTAATTTTGCCTAGACAAATCAGAAATTGATATAAGAACATGTATAGCATGTGTTTCAGTAACGGTATGCGTTTAGTTCTCAAAAACTAGAGCAAGTATGCCATACCGCCCCACTTCGACCACTGAGTGCCCTCCTTGGCTACAAATGAAGAATGTGTTTTGCAAGATTTGGATATCCTGGCTGAAAAGTGAAGTGTTATTAGTTCACCCCGTGAAAACTTTCCGAAAGCCGAGTCAATATACTTTCTTAGAATACAACATACTTTATTGCTTAAAGTTTTATCTTCAATGTTTTTTGCAACAAAAATATCATACCAAAGGTTGGGGCAAATGGTTAGAAAAGATAACGGTAGATTTTATGGAAAATTGGTAGCTAAAAGCTAATTAGTCTTTCAAAATGGATGAGATAGAGCCCCTGGTCACATTCTGCGCACGCGCTATATCGTGACAGGGCTCTTTAATACAAGTTACAGAGTCCCCTTTTCCAGGTCGCCTTCGTGAACTACTGGTCAAAACGTCGGCTTTTTGAGTGAAAGGTCACGGGCTCGAATCCCGCCTGGGACAACACAATTTTTCTTTCAAAATATTTTCATATGTTTGTACTTATTATATTAATAATTGCTTTATTGAATTTTTCGTACGTTATCTTAAATTACTTATCATGGGAACATGGAGGTTAGGTAAAGTTAGGTGCGGCCATCTTAACACTTTTTGTTCTCACATACGTCACAGTTCTTTTCGTCGGAGCAGAGAGCAACATTCTCCATTTCCAAGCCGAGCGATCAGGGGCCTCATTAAATATCGACTTGCGTGAACGCAAGGAAAAGTTTGCAATTTGTTTGCGAGAAACGGTATTAAATATCAACTTGCTTGACTTTGGCAGTGACGTCACGTTCAGCAAACTGGGATTTTAAAGACGAAAACTTGCGCCCACAAAACTCTGGTCGCAAATCAGTTACAGCCCGACTTGTATTCACTGGCTTCGATAAATATATTAGTATGAAGCTAAAATTAACTGGTGAAAATCTTATAAAAGGAACGGAGTGCTATTTGGCATGATTAAATAATAATTTCAATGTCCTTCCCACTCACAGTAGAAGCAGGAGACACTATTCAATTAGGATATGAACTCTAGTAAATTTCCTTACACATGTTAATGTTACGTCACTGGCTTTATTTATATATTAGGACTAATGTTTGTGAAGTAAGAACATGCATTTAATGAATTTAAATAAATTATTCAGGAAAACGTTCTTATTTATTTTCTTCAGTAAGAATGTGGACATTAAATACAAACGTGAAATTTTAATCTGCACGCAGTTTGAAAACACGTACCATGAAGAATGTATTTGTACTAATAGCGTACCGGTACCTTTGTACATTGTCTGGGAATTGACTTTTTCAAACTATGTCATTATATGGCCTTTCATGTATGTTCAGATAGCATCTGAAACAATTTGTGTGTATTTCAGTTCATTTAGAACCACATAGTATTGTTTGTGAACAAAATAAAAAACGAAATGCGAAACATTAGCATGTATCAAGTAGCTACAGAATTTGAGTGTATTCCCATAGTATCTTCACGATTAGTAATTTACTATATTAGATACTTCCGTAATATGGCGTTCTGTGTTATTAAAACGTTGCTACTTTCATTATTTCAAATGCGTAGAATGCAGAGTGTAATATAAAAGCAAGGGGTGATGCGAATGCAAGGACGCATACGCCCTTCTACATTGCGTCCTTGCACTCACATTACCCATTGATTTTGCACCATATTCTGCATTCTACGAATCCGAAATGAGGAAGTCACTGTGAAATATATTCGACCCCATACAACACGAGTACCTACTTGTAAGAATTATTTCGTGATTAACTCAGCAAGTTTTGTTACCCCTAGAAGTGAGTCATTTGAGTGATTCAAAGTATTGTCGTTTTATATATATATATAAAAAAAAACTAGCTCCTTCGATATACTGTCCGTGATTTTTGTAACAATTCCGAATCAGTTTGAGCTGACTTCATGGAGAGATTGAACTATTTAATCGGAATCGATTGACGATCGAGTTTTAAAACGATTAATCATATTGGGGTGTTGATCACTTGTAAGACCACTTAAATGAGTGGTTACGATAACTGATCCTGCTTACGCAGTACTGATTTAAGTTTAGGTTCAGTTCCGTTTCAAAATAGCAAACAGAATTTCTTTTATACCCGGAATTTAATGTGTTATCTGAAATTCTAGCCTCTTATTGCTACATACATAGTGTTTCTGATATCATAATCTTTACCGTACAGGTACCGAAACGGTGTACAAATTAAAGCTGAACCGAGAAGAGAAAGGGGATATTGCTCATGTAGAGCGTGTATATTAATGCAAAGGTTGATTTTTTAACAGGAGAAAACGTAATTGCATGTATTTGAAGGGCAGCGGAACTTTCATGTTTGTGGTTGATAAATTGGAAATAGTTTTAATAACCTTTGGTTTAGTAGCTAGTATTCCTTCAGGAAGGAACTTTAGATACTCCTCTAGACCCCATAATGGCCTACGCTAACCTAACATATTATATTAAGTTATAAACCGAGTAAATAATATATCTTTAGATAAGCTAAAACTACTCTAATGTAAATCACTTTACATATTCTTACCAATCGATTCAGTCTGAGGAGTATCTAACTAAATAACGATCACCGATATATTTTCAATGGTTTTTAAAATGCTGTAATTCTCCATTATAATCCTACGTAAGAACATCTTTATTGAAACACCAATATAATTCAGAATCATCATTAAAACATACGCCATTTTCCTTGTTTACACCACGTGAGCGCGTTAGAAGTGTCTCATTGGCTGCCAGTCTGTCTTGAAAGTTTGTAACGAAGCTGCCTATTGGCCACAACATATATAATGTTTGCTATGAGTTTGCCATAAGAAGACGCAAATTTCCCTTTGCGAAGCCATACTAAGTACAATATTTAATTCCGTCGCCAAGCTCACGGCAAACGCGTAGCAACTTCTAGTCAATGGAATTGCATTGCGTTGCTTAAACAGATTTCGCAAATATGATATTTAATCGGGCCCCTGGTGCTGTGTGTAGGGTCCAAGGTAGGGTCTCGTTTCAAAACGCCACAGATCTAGTAACAAAGTGGCCGAGCTGGCATCACTGCGCAAGGCAAGTGGCATGGCAGGTTTCGTCGTTCGTTGTGCAATGCCTCTCCCCCTAGAACCCCATCTCTTTTTCGTAGACGCTGCTGTTGCATGCGCCGTTTATGTGCCCAACGTTGCAAAGTGAAGAACTCAAGGCTACTATTCTCTATAGGTTGCGACAATATGAAATGCTCTTCGCGCGCGCTGTGGCTACGTCATCCTGGGCGCACAC
This sequence comes from Lepisma saccharinum, assembly GCA_022664845.1. Taxonomy (NCBI): domain Eukaryota; kingdom Metazoa; phylum Arthropoda; class Insecta; order Zygentoma; family Lepismatidae; genus Lepisma; species Lepisma saccharinum. Next base: position 16,205 of record JAGDQP010026649.1, read on the forward strand.
GTGCAGTGAGATGTCAGCAGAAAATTAAATGTGTGCTGAGTTTTCATTTACGGATGTCTTATCTGTCAATGGAATCGCAATTTACTTACCTGAAGAGTACTAATGAAGAAATTTGCTACAAATAAAAATCTGATATATACATGCAAATGATATATTCGTATAAGCACTCGAATTTCCTCCTCCACCCAACTTACTTAAAACAAATACTATTGCGTGGACATTTCTTCATATATCAAAATATATAGAGTTTCTAAATTTAATACTTTTTTTTTAAATAAAAAAGGCCACAGAAAGTAAAATCTTTGTGTTTTTTTTTTCAAATGATATTTTTCGATTTGTTGACTGCCTATTAATTATATGCCGGTCGCTTTGGAGTAAACTTTTTCTTCTAATCTGTCAAATAAGATAAAAAATATACTAAAGTAGGGAAGTGTTGAGAAGATTCGCTGCCAATATTTTCCCACAATCTTTCTTCAGTTAGGCCTACACCAGGCTAATGCCGGGAAGGTACCTTCAAACTAAGCCTTGGTTGACTTTCCTCTCACACTTCCTCTCCCCACTCGTATTCCAGCTTCAGCTAAAAATGTCTAAAGGTCAAACATACAATTCAGTTCCCAACAAGGTATAAGAAACTAAAGGAGAAAGTGTTCATTAAAACGATGAAGCGTATGTTAAAAAAAAAAAAAAAAAAGAGTTGAACGACGAAAGTTCATAATTTATTGGCAGCGCATCACTGTAACATTTTTGTTTCAATTTGAATTTTATTTATGGCCTTTAGGCATCTAAGGCTTAGGCCGGGATAGAGGAAAGGAAAGGATCGAGAAGGTGTCGACCAGGGCCTACATTGAAAGTGCAATCCCGGCATTTGCCTGGTGTGACAGGGAGAAACCTCAGTCAGCATAGTCGGCCGCTGGGTGTGAACACATGACCTCCCGAATGGTATGCCAACGCTCTACCACTGAGCTACGGTGGTTCGGTACGTAACAATTTTGTCTTTTGCTATGATATAAGTTCTGGAGCCTTCTATTAATCATTCGAGGAACAAATTATTAGTCAATAAATACAAAGATAGCAAAAAATAGTCTACACCAAGGAAGCTAAAGAAACAAGGTAGGTGCCACTGGGATATGCGCAGTAGTAAGTGACGTCATTAGCCGACAAGACTCGAGGCGCGCGAGAATTAAAATACGGAGCGCGGGCCTGCGAATGCGTGTTGTGTGATATATCTGAGTGTGGTTTTGTTGTTTTATCCTTTCGTGTGTGTTTGTGTTAGATTTAGTGTATTTTATATTTCTGAAATTACATTTACAACATGCCATCAGGGTTTCCGCCAGGATTTTCAGTTAAGGGGGGGGGGTAAAGTCAAAATTGGGAGGGTTTAAGTGAAGTTTTGTATCTATTTTTTTCTGTCGATTTTCCCACAAAAGTTTTAAAGTTCGAGGGAATACACAGGGGTGGGTCTGGCGGAATCACTGCTCTTGCTGCTTGTAAAAACAGAGGTAAGGTACATGATAAAATAACATACCATAGGTTTCTGAAAGAAAAAAAAAACTGTTCGTAGCAGTTGGGTGTATTTGTGTAGGAGGACGACACTTTCAATCCGTACAATTCATACATTTGCTCTGAACATTTTGATGAATCAGATTACATTCGCGATTTGAAAGCTGAATTGCTCGGTTAACCGAATCTAACAGGTCAAGCGCCCCGGGCGACAAACAGTTAAAGATTAAAAATAAAACTTCCTAAAATGAGGAAGTAAAATTGCCGTTTAAATTGTAATTCACCTAAACGTGTTCAAAATTTCAATTCTGGCGCACTAAGACATTTTTATGTTATTCCATACAATCTCCCTTCGTATTCTAAATTCAAAACTATGAAGTCAGATAGACAGGTCTATTGCCTTACTGGAGTTAGTAATAGCGATGCCACGATATGCTCCACAGATGATAACAAAAGTACACTACGTGATGCGAGACAATGTTGTGGCCGTCGGGTCGGCCGGTCGTGTTGTTTGCCTTAAAAAAGAAGAAGAAGAAGAAGATGGAAAGGGAGGCAGAAGAGCGGTGGAAAGGACGACAAAATTTAATTTTTCTCCTACAGGAAAATTTCTAGATCCGGCACTGGTTAATACAGGAAAAAATTAAAATTAAAAGATTCTGCAGAACCTCATTTGTTATTGTTTACGGACATTGAATGTTGAGGGACGATCGAAAAAAGCACGTAGCGCAAGATGTGAAGCGAGAAATCGGAAGAAACTTGTGTCAGATATCTTAAAACCTCAAAGTTTGGTTATAAATGTAACCGATTCTGCTGCTACAAGCAATGACCCAATTATTGTAAGTGACGGTCAATTTGAAGGATTTCTGTCGGAGAACTGTTTATTAAAAACATAACTTTTCAGATGCAGAGGAAAAATTCTAGCTTTAGAAAACAAAATATCTTATCTCGAAAAAGAATTATCAAAATTTAAAAAGGTTGGTGAAATATTTAACAAAATGTTTTCAAAAAGCCAACATGAAATACTTCTTAATGTCGCATGTAAGACCTGGGAAAATGATAATATTGATAAAGCTGTTATAGTACGTGCACTATCGAAAAAGTGCTTTGATTATTTCAGAAGAGGTTTGTGTTATCCTCTCCCAAGTGCCTGCACTTTGCACAGACGCCTTAGTGCGATAACATGTCCACCGGGTTTTATTAAATATCAGTTTGGAACTAATGACACACCAGACACAACAAATCTAATTGCAAATCATTTTGCCAATTAGTTTATGTCCCTTCTGTGTGTTAAACGCATGGGTGCAACTTGTGTTCGTATGTGTTATCCTATCCTCTTGCTCTCTTGACTGTGGATGACGTCATACCAGCGAAACAAGCATGCACGTGGTCTCTACCTTGATCTGCACGGTCACAAGCGGTGTCATTCATCTCAGACCATTTCGACTATTTTTGTAGGCACATGGGTATAAACCAGATGATCTCAGAGTGAAGGTTGAAATTGTGATTGCCTTGAATTTTGGCGGAGAGAGAAAGAAGAAAATGCTATCCTTTGTGAAGTTCATTGACCTCTTGTTTATGTCACCTTTAGCCAACTTTACGCATTGCAAGTTGTTTGAACTGAACTGTCGTCGATACGCTGATTGTTCAGAGTGTGTACTTAATCGAAAATGGAAAATCGACTTTTCTATGTTTTTAATCTGAAAATTGAAAAGAACCCCGATTGACAAGGCGACGGCTGTTCTATGGCGGGCCGACGGTGACGAAATGGCGACTCCCGCCGCCGGTCCGCGCAAGATTTTACACGCAGACTGCGGTCCGCCGGCGGCATGCCGCTCCGTCTCTGCCAAGAATCCCGGCCAGGCCACTCTCGTCTCTCCACCTCCCCGCTATACCGCTCTCGTGCTGCCCGTCTTTCCCCTGGTATTCCTCTTTCCGTCAGATTTGCTTTGACACGAAAAAGGTATTGGACGCAGTGGTAATCGATATTAAGTTAACCTTTTTGCATTATCTTCGCTGTTATTTATTTCATAGTGAGTAAAGTTATTCAGTGTCTGCGATGGGATTCGTGCCTCCGACTGTCAGCGACGAGATTTAGAAGTCTGATGCCTCAACCACTCGGCTATGTTGGTCTCCCAGCTGGGTGATGTTTTTTCATGCCCTTTGTCTTACGAGGACAATTGGGACGCTTGTTTGAAAAGTCTGTTTTAAAATGTTTTTCTGTTGTTTTTTTTTTTAATAATATACAATTTGACCATATGCATAGGCCTATTTTGTTTGTCGTTCGTATTGCTTATTTTCAACCGTCTTCTTAACAAATGAATGTTGCACTGTTCCAGTAACAGTGCGGTATACACTGCTGATATCCGCTGTTCCCCCGAAAATAACAAATGACAATCTGCGTAACGGAGTTGGCGGCCCGCATGCCATTTTCCGCACGGGCGGGATACCGCTGTCGCACACTGGACGAAATGCACAATCTAGCTGTGCAAAATTCCAAAATGAAGTTGCTTGGAATTGCACCCATTGTACCCGTAATGAGTTACAAAGAAACCACAGATAACAGGAACAACAGTAGAAAAATATGAAGTTCTGCAGGGAAATGGGTTTGCACGTATAAAAGACGGGTTGTGATACAGCAGCAGCTATTACTAATTGTGGTCATATTTAGAGGGTCAAAGTTAACCCATCGTGCTCGAAGTTTGCTCGACTGTTAGGAAACGAGAACTACTGTATTTTCTGCTGCAGGGATGTACTGTTATTGAAATAAAAATTGACTGCAAAATTAAATGAGTGTACCACAAGTAGCACTCGTACAACATCGCAACATGCTTTTCGTACAAAAAAGTATGTGATATTCAATTTTAATGGGAAAACAATAAAGATATCCACCTATATCCACCGCGAAATATGTTTATGTGCAATAAATGAATGTTCTCTTATGCAATAATAGTGACATTAGCTGCAGCAAACTGCAACCTGATGATGTGTTTAATCATTTCAGATACGATGTCTATATCTCGGAGAGAGTTGTTTCATATTTGGCGTGAAGAAAGAACCCTAACTGCCAAAAATTCTGTAGTTGCAATATATGTCTGGAGCAGACTGGGACTGGAGAAGACAAACACAGATGAAAACGAGTACATTCAGCAGCAAGTAAACAATTTTAATAGCAAAGTGTATCAAAAATGGCAGAAATCTAATCGTGTACTGAAGGCATTTTTATCACGAGAAGGTAGCTAAGTGGCTGGATAAAAATGTTAGCTTTGTGCCTCAACAGCGACAAGAGGATCCAGAACCAGGGCCATCATCCTGCAGCACACTCGGAAGGCCACCGAAGGAATTTAAACAACTGTCCGTATCATCGAAGAAGAGAAAAGTTTCCTCGTTAGTGAAGACACATTCAACAGAAGAATTAGCATTTGCTGCCCAAAGTAGTTTACGCTTGTCTGGGAGAAGAGATGCAGCAAGCTTGGTGCGTGAGGTCTCTGAAACAACACCAACGAGGGCTACGAAAATAAAAAAATCATGGAAATCATCGAACCAGGAACCTACCAAGTATACACCTGAAGAAGCACTTGCATTGTATATAGACGGGCATTTTACCAAACATTCGTACAAGTTAGTTCAGCCTGGGGCGAAGGCACGTAATGCTAATATATATGGTTCCTACGATCAAATGCAGAAAGCAAAGAAAGATTGTTATCCCAATATGGAATCAATTACAGTTAGTGAATCATCATGAGGTGTATCAGTTCAGGCACTTGTGGACCACACAATAACTAGATTAGTCAAGGTTCAAGAAGATGCATTATCTCAAAACGTCGATCATTTATCTAATGGTGTTACAGTTATTTTTAAGTGGGGTTGTGATGGCAGCTCTGGCCATTCCACATACAAGCAAATATTCTGTGATAATGATGAAGGTGCTAAAACTGATTCCTTTCTATTTGTAGTGTGTATAGTTCCACTACATATGCGTGCAAATAAAACCAATGCTATTATTTGTCAGAATCCTCGACCTTCCTCCACAAGATTCTGCAGGCCTATTAAACTCTTATTTGAGCAAGAAACTGTGAAGGTGTCAAAACGTTAAATAGGGATTGTCGAAGAGCAGATCCAAGGACTTTGTCCCACTGTTGTCCATATTTGTGACCACGATATCATATTTACTTCTGTGTGTAAATTAACAATGATTGATGGGGAAATGTTTGGGGCCATAGCTGATACTTCAACTCAAGCATGTGGAATTTGTGGGGTGACCCCCAAAAATATGAATAACTTACAATTCATAGAGCAACTTTCGACGGATGCAAGCAAATATGAATTTGGTCTTTCAACACTGCATTCTTGGATAAGGTGTTTTGAGTGCATTCTACACATCGCATACCGTCGGAACGTCAAAAAGTGGCAAATGCGTACGTTAGTGGATAAGGAACACTTTCAGCAAACGAAGAAATGCATTCAAGATGACTTAAAAACTAAAATGTGACTATTAGTTGATATTCCAAAGCCAGGGTGTGGTACAACGAACGATGGTAATACTGTCAGGCGTTTTTTTGAGCAGTCTACTGTGGCATCATCTATCACAGGCATCGATGAAGAGTTAATAAATCGTTTCCACGTGGTACTCCAAAACATTTCTTGCGCTTATGCGGAGAATGTGGAAGCGTTCCGTAATTACTCAAAAGTGACTGCTGAAAGGTTTGTTGAACTGTACTCTTGGTCCTACATGCCATCTAGTGTGCATAAACTGCTAATTCATGGGGCGGATATCATCACAGCTGTTGTCCTCCCTATTGGTATGTATTCAGAGGAAGCTATAGAAGCGAGAAATGAAGATCTAAGACGATACAGGGAGTTCCATATACGCAAATTTAACAGCGTGCAAACAATGACAGATTTAATGAATACTATGCTCTTTTCCTCTGATCCTTTTATATCTTCCATTTCTCAAAGTGGTCACATTGCTCGATCACATATGACTTGGAGACTTGATGATGACATTAAATCTCTCTTAACACAGCCTTCTCTCATTCCTGACTTATCCCCAGATTGTGAAAGTGAAAGTGATAGTGAATGATGTTCCGGTACCTGCTTCATACGTTCATATCTTGTATATAATGCACACTTATTGTATTTTGTATTTTCGTACTCATGTTTTTGTTCCAGTTTAGTTGTTACTATAGTGTTGCAAATAAATGCTTTGCATCCACACTGAGGCATGATTTTTGACATAAGACTTTTGCACAGCTAGATTATGCGTTTCGCCCAGTGTGTGTCGGACCGCTCGAGTGCATCGCATAATAGCCGCTATACCGGCAAACGACGAGCTCACGACAACTAACCGCCAGTACATACCTACACTGGCGGTTATCGCTCTGTTCCCGACTGCGGGCCGAGAGCATTGGCGGTAAATTGTCAATGGGGACGGGACGTCAGGACAAGAGGTGTTTGCTTTCGGTGCGCGTGGTCACGAGTTCAAATCCCACAGAGGCCTATTCGTAGCATTGTCGTAGTGCTCTCAAACGGGTCTGATTAAACTTTAACCTTCTCAACCCCATCTGTTGAAAGCACTACAGTAGTACAGTTACACTTTTAAGTCAAACTTCCCGCCTTTTTGCCCGTTGGTAGCAGCTGTTGCTGCGTGCGCGTCTTTTGGCCGGGGGTACGCTCATTGGCCTTTGCAGCTGTTTGCTGATTGGCTGGGGGCTTTTTGTTAAAGGAACATCGCTATTGTTAATAAATAGTCTATTGTTAGTCATGGCAGTGTCAAGAACGTGGGAGAAGATTTCGGTTCCCGAGAAGTATTTACGGGAAGCGGAGAGTGCAGCTGAGTTGCTGGCGGCGTCCGAGACTCCTGTTGCCCGCAGTCCTAGTCTTGAAGCTTTCGCTGGTGACTTGCAAGAAGTTGGTGAAATCGTGGAGGAGGACCCCAAGTGTGGGTGTAAGAAAAATTGGATTGACGAGCGTTGTATCCATAAAGCAATTACTTCATGGATGCCTGAAGAGGAAGCTTTAATTTGTAATGGCTGTTTTTTGATATGGGGAACCAGATGAATCATGAATGTGTAAGCTGGAACTTAACGGATGGTGAGCGTGAGCAGTTTTTGGTGGATACAGCATGGAGTATAATGTTACATCCTGGAAATCTAAGTGAGATTTTCAACGAGTACGTGAATTCTCATCCAGGCACTGGACATTTAATCATTAAATTTGAGTATGGTGTACGTACAATTTTGAAGCGGAAAGTGTGGGAGTTGCTGGACGAGTTGCTGGAGAAGGACCGGGAGGCAGGATACAGATACCGAAGGAATCTACGCTTCAAGTAGGAGGAATATGGCGCATTGTACATTTTGTGGTGGTGTATTTATTGTGGACGCTTGTGTACTACAAACATTTAGAACATATTTAATGGACAATCCCATTTTATGTAATGGGTGTAACCTTAAAATGACTCATGAGTGTATGTATGTGTGGAACACAGGTTCGGTGATTTCAAAACATTTAATGAATCATATTAATCATCCTGAAGTGTTTCATGAATATTATGAGGTGTTTCAACGCCAAGGTCATGTGAGTATTACTAAAAATACATTTTTTAAGAAATGTATAACTTTAATGAAAGATAGAGAATTTGTAGCTCAGTTGATTCCCACAATTATAGAACAGCAGTTTGCTAGTGCTGATCAAAGTGTAAGTGGTTGTTCCAACCAGTACATCATTGATATGCAAGGTTTTAAAATATCCAGTCATGAATTTATTATTAGAGAATTTTGTCTGATGGCTTGTGATGCCAGCATGCTATTTCACTGTATGGTTAATCTTCCCTGTGAAATTACAGAATTACCTCTTGGTTATCAATAGCAAGTCGAGTGGTTAACTCAAAACTTTCACGGACTAAAGTGGGATAGTTCTAATGGATACAGTGTTGCTCATTTACGTAAAATGATGCATGTAATGTGTGAACCTGATGCGATATTTTATTGTAAAGGTACAGAAAAAGTTGACTGGATTAAAAAGATATTTCAATTGAATATTGTCAAAGATGTAACTGATCAAGGATGTACTGCTCTAAACGCATTGAATTTCAATGTGAGTGTAAAAGCATGTACTTACCATAATCCAATTGAGATGTGTGGTTGCGCATTACGCAACGTTGTCCAACTTCAGTATTGGGTGAAACTCCAACATTCAAATGTCGTCGAAGCCATTTCGACCATTTCATTGTAATGCTTTGCATTGTAATACCATGTATAATAATAATAATAAATACTATACGATAAGATACCTTGGGTGTTTTTTATTGATTGAAATGAAAACTCAATGCATCTTTTATGCAAGAAAAAAAAATATTTTATTAATCTACTCTACTACATTTTCTATTTACAAGATAGATTCTGCTTTATTATCTTTGTTACAAGTTTAAGTACAAGAAGATCATTCTTTTTCAGATCTTTAGTATTGAATGACTTTAAAATATTCTGATTTCTGACTTTAAAATAAATGAATATAATACAGAATAAACCGCATAATATAGAATCATTGTGCTGATATTGAGTTCTGTTCATTTTAAAATATATACAATTGCGGCGTAAGAATTTCATGATTGGTTTTGGTACTTTTCTTCCGAGACTATCAAAGTAAAATCCTCGTCTGTTCTTATCGATGAAGATGACAACCCAATGGGATCCTCCAGAGGCTGATGGACTCAGGTTCACGATGAGTGCTGCAGGATGTTTTACTTGTACAGGTAAGGTATCAATGGCGTAGATTCCTGTCACTACACTGGCAGTTTTACAGTCTTTGAGAACAAGTTGCAATAGATCATCAGTCCACATGATGTTCAGGTTTCGTTAAGATATACTGCGACAAATCAAAGTAATTGAGGTAATTGGCGTACTGCCAAGCGTCTTTTAATTCACAGCGATATTTTCCAAATTGATTAAGGTAATGTGCACAAGTCCTTATAGGGAATGATAATTCACTGGATTTCGGACACTGCAGATCTTCG
>JAGDQP010026650.1:0-25714 GCA_022664845.1 Lepisma saccharinum
CAATATTGGCCAGTGAGAAACCAGTAGTTGTAGAGTCTTCAGATGTGACTGTAGTTGATGGATCTGTTTTCGATTCCGTAGCAGTTGGCTGCGAACGTTTCGTTTGTGCATTCGCTTGCACTTTGGTGGCAAAGGAATGAAGGTTGCTAGATGAGGTATTGTCTTTAGTGGTGTCAGAAGACCTAGATTGAGTTTTAATAGAAGTGGTTGTTGAGCTTTTGTTATTAGTAGATGCAGTAGTGGAGGTTATTTGAGTCGTTTGCGATCGACGTTGTTCTATTGCTCTTTTGAAAACTTGTCAGCCGCGATAGTTGGCAGGATGATCTTTTCCGCAGTTTGAACAATGTGCTGGAGTGTCTGGTTTCTTTGTGCATTCACTAGTAATGTGACCTTGACCGCATTTTACACATACTGGGTCACAAAAGCACGTTTTTCTAGAATGACCTAAACGCTGACATTGGAAACATTGCAAAATTTCAGGAGGTCTGTATTGTTCAACTTGAATTTTGTAGCTCAGTACGTACGAAATTTTGTAAATTTCCTTATTATCTATGCTTTGGGGGAATGAATCTAGAAACAACGGATAAGGGATTCTTTCCTGTGTGTCTTTGCTTTTGCCAAACATTCGTGTGACCTCAATAGCATTGTAGCCTTGTTCTCTTAGGTCATCAAGTATGTCCTGTGGTGGAGTGTCCATGGGCAGTTTTCTAAGTACGACCTTAAAGGGGCGCTCTTATCTGGTAAGTTCTGTTGAATGCTGATATTTTTGTTGCTGGCAATAAGCTAGTATTTTATCAAAATCGGTTTTATGTTGAAATAGAAAACGGATGTGATCTCGAGAGAGTGTAATTTTAGGTGGGTCCTGACAGACTGCAGTCAGCATCTTCGTGAATTGGAATTTGTTGGTGATACCATAGACAAATAGAGGTGGCGGCTTGATGAATTGGACCTTAGGGTTTCCTACAGGCTGATCTTCGGTATCAGTAAGTGTTTGATAGCGATTGTTGACTGGTATTTGACCTTTATTGTTCTGGACTTTGCGTACTTTGGCAGTGCGGCGAGGATTTGTCCAGCCTTCAACATCCATATTAGTATCTGATTCGCTTGATGATATTGCATTAGGATTTGTTCGTTGTGGTTTGGAGTTTGGAAATTTGTTGTTTGCGGTATTCACGTCCGGAAATTGATCAGTTGAGTCAATGTCAAAAGCTGCTTGCATTGCTTCTTCTTCCTGATTATTAGCAGAAAATTGATTTGGCTCGCGATTATTAGTGGTGGAAGGATTAGGATTAGGATCAGGCTTTGATTTAGTTCTACGTATAAGATTTGTGTTTGGAACGATGTGGTACTCAGGATTTTGTACCCTGGAGTTGTAGGTACCTGTCTGGAAAATTGGGAGAGTTGCTAAAGAAGCAGCATTTTTACTGCGATTTTTGTCAGTAGGAACACTGACTTCTGCGTTTTGCTGGGTGTACTTCTGATATTTGGCTTCAACTTCTAAATGTACCAGACAGTACAACAGCAACCCGAGCCAACAGCCAATCAGAGAACAGCTTCCACCACGCACATCCTAGCACACCATTGGCTAAAGACAACCAATAGGACAGCTTTTCTTACGAGCAGCATATACATACAGGTCCAGTATACCACAAGTCACAGCGCTGAAGTTGTTACCGCTATATGGTAATAAAAGCTTAACTATCCAGCAAAACCTAATCTTACAGCAATCCCGAGAAAATTGGATTAAATATTTCCCTCCTGTACTTTTTCTCTGTGTCCATTGTCCTTGATTGACTATTTCCAGCCACTTTTTCCTGGTATATTACTGAATTGGAAAGGGGGGGGGGTTAAAAATAACATAGCAACCTTCAGATTACATATATACAAATGAATAAATAGATACACATGATTATACACACACAGATATACATATATGGGATAAAATAAAACACTTGGCCAAGGGGTTGAGGGATTACATATGGAAATAAAAAACGCATAATTACATAAGTTAATAACTTGTATCTTATTTACAGTTTAGTATGCAAATCATCATGCAAATAATTTTATTTCTCCAGTTTATATTTGATTTAGAAATGACCAATGATAGGTATCAGGGGTGTGAAATAAAGAGACGGAAGGGACGAGGCATTTCCACCTTATTGAATGGCCTCATATTTATAGTATTACCCTCCTTTCCGAGCATTGCCTTCTCATTCTTATTCGAGGAGAAAGTTAGGGTTGATTTACATACCAGCTTGCGTTGCTTGCGATTAAAGTGAGTAGCCAATTGAAACATGTGGTTTATTATGTGTTCTACATGTAACACGTGTTTCAATTGGTTACTCAATCAAATCACAAGCAACTCAAGCTTGTATGAAAATCAACCCTTACTGATGAGAAGTACCCATATCGGATGAAACCTGCAAAATAGCTATCGTTGTTCGAAAAGATAATTGACAATAGTAAATTACTTGAAAATGTCCCAGAAGTGTTGTTCTGTTCATTGTAGAGATGGACAAAAAATAATTTAAGCGTTTTTGAATAAGTTATTTTTGATAGCTGTTATCAGTTTTGAAAATTAAGTCTGATTTTCTTAAACGCTTGCGTTGCTTGCGATTAGGATGAGTAGCCAATTGAAACACGTGTTACACGTAGAACACGTAATAAAACACGTTTTTTCAAGACCCCCTATTACATGTTCTACGTGTAACACGTATTTCAATTGTCTACTCACCCAAATCACAAACAACGCAATCTTAAAAGGAAAGCAGCTCTGACGGTTAGTTATAACAGTTTAAATATCATAGCCGTTAACTAGACTGCCAAGCCAATATCACAGCCATTAATTCTTTGTTAACTAGACTGTCAAGCCAATGTTCTTGTTTCTACCACTGCTAGAAAAGGTACCCGCTAATTCTGCAAGTCTTTCTTGTTATTTTTATTCCTTTTTCGACAAGAGTATGCGGTAGCCAATCCAAAGATTGAGGAGAGTAGCCGAGATTCTTGATTTTTTCATTTTATTTTATTTATTTATTTTTATTTTTTTGTGGGGAGGAGGTTAGGTTGTGTGGATGTCTTATCGGCCTTATCGCCACAGACTTATGTTCAGCGAATTGTTATGTACTTTGTATCTTCTTTTTTAAAGATCTTTACTTCTTGATTGTGCTTTTGCTTCTTTTCGAATTTTAAACATTTTTCGCTCTTCAAGGAGTTACGATAGAAAATAAGATTTGATTTTTCGTTATACTCAGGGAAAATCCCTATGAAACGGTGGAGAGAGACAGACAGACACAGACAGACAGAAAGGAAGGCAGGGAAAGAGCGAAGCTAAAACTATAAAATATACAACTACGGACAGAACGATTTAAAGAATATTTCCAGAATTCTCGAAGATACCTTCCGTGTGTGACATCTACTAAAGAAAACAATTGGGATTAATAGGGTTATAATTGCGTTATAAAAATATCACCGTCTGTGATAAAACGAGCAATCTATACAATATAAATTTTTGGGCTTAGAATTACTTTGTTGATGAAATTTCTTGCAAGTATTACCCTCGTTTAGTTACCTATTAGAATAATATTTTCCTCAAAACTGGGTATATGATTGTGTATATATCTGTAAGATAACAAATGTATACGATGTTTCAATATATTTATTTTTGAAATAAGAAAAATCAGTTATAGGTATGCGACAATCATTTGTCCATAGCTATAGCACCATGTAAGGGACCTCAAAACGAAGAAAAGTACTTTTGAAGAAATTTGGAAACCAGGTACTTGTTTCGGAGCTAGAGGCATGCAAATCTACCGCGGCATCGTCATAAATGACGTCTCCAGAATTGCAAGCCGAACAGGTTTAGCAAATCACAGTCGAACTTCTACCCAATACATATAATTATGTTAGCAAAGCTTATGTATCCTGCTTAGATGAGATTTCTATATTGCCCTATTAAACTATATTACTTTCTGAACGTTGTAGATAACCCCCGCCATCTTGGTATGACCTTTCCATTGATTTACACGGGAATTGTTTTACTCATTTTATGCCTCTCGGAAGTAGAATGTTTAAGTTCTGCTTTCACAAAATTTGTCTTGGTTGTTATTTTGACTCTTGTATAGTTTTGGTTTGTGAAGTTTCTTCAAATGTATAAGTATAGTGTATTATTAATATTTTGCTATATAAATCACAATATGTTAAAGGAAAATTATAATGTTGATGTGTAAAATATTTTATTTCTATAAAATAGTATGAGTAAAAGAGAACATGACGATAAACTGGGCGAAAAGAGAAGTAAAAAGTATGCTCCTGAAAGACATAAGACGAGTAAAACAATTCCCATGTAAATCAATGGAAAGTGCGTACCAAGATGGCGGGGGTGATCTACATCGTTAACAATGACATTCATACGTAGGGAAATAAACCTTTCTATGCGACATTCCCTCAATCATAAGCTTCGCTGAAACAGAAGTATTGGATACAACTTTAAATTTGACGTTCAATAGTTTTCTATATTTCATCTTTACCTCCCGGATAGATTTTAGTGGCAGACAAAAATTATAGCAGAATTTTGAATTTTATTTATGGTCGTTAGGCATCTAAGGCTCAGGCCTGGATAGAGGAAGAGAAAGGAGTTGGGAAGGTGCCGGTCAAGCCCTATGTGAATGTGCCATCCAGCATTTGCCTGGTGACTAAGGATAAACCTCAGTCAGAATGGCCGGCAGCTGGGATCGAACCCACGACCTCTCGACATGCAACGCCAATGCTGTACCACTGAATTACGGCGAGTCAGTAAATAATAGCAGGTTGTCGATGGGCGAAATATCTCATTTATAATACGAACTACTTTTTCAAATCCCGGCCAGGACATTGGAGACTTTTCTTGCAGTGTTCCCATGCACGGCTATCTGAGGTGCACTCTGCTTCCTATCGAATTGAGTATCAGTATCCTTGGTATTCCTCGGCACCTTGGGAAGGTAAAGGTGGACGAGCGTGGACTAACCACCCCATCTCAGTTCGTGCCATAGGTCGAGAATATGTGGAGCACTGCGTACACATCCTCCATGCGCCCTTCATGGCGCACTTTCATCGCACAGGGTATAACTTTACCTTTTTCATTGTACCAAGTATTAATAGTACGTGACTCTTGCTTCTATACGCCTTAGGCTCGTATATAAGGTCATATATATCTATTTAACATTTACTGCTGCACACATAACAAGCTACAGAGAATTAAGTTAACATAAAATGGTGCTTTATCCTGTTCCTTGGTTGCGAATCAATAAATTCCAGTTCTAAAGAGGTATATTGTTATTTTTGTTGTTATTTCGTATAACTGCAACTGTTATAACAGTTATTAAAAACTAACATTTAAGCCCATAATGTAGTAACACAATAGAAATGTGCGTTTCAAAAAGGCAGTCACCACGGTGCTCAGTATAGAGGGACTCTAATGGGGCAACCCAATATGGCTGCCGCTGAACGTTATTTGGCTTCATATGACGTCATCTATGTTTCCTCTATTTATTATAACTCTATGGTCATCACCAACATGTGCACGAATATAAATTTGGCCTAATGTAGACTTACCGTGACACGTCCATAAGTGAAAACATGTGGCATCATGCGACCGATATGTCCTTCCCTGAATGACTCCTAGAAGTAGAAAATGAAGTAACAGCTTGCACCTGCTTTTTTCATCTGTGTGCTGTTGTTTGCACCTTCGCGAAGTTCAGGAGAAAACTAGCAATTAAGGGAGTAGTAACTGCTACTTTTCATCAGTCGTAGCAGCGATAACAATTTAGCCAAAGTAGCAGTTAGAAAATAGCTGCTACGCTTTTTCTTGCTCATCCCTACATTTTAAGCGTACACTCAGTCACGGGAAGAACATGTTACATAGACTTTTGTTCCACGGTTTTTGTCGTGCAATACCCTCCACTAATTTCTGAATACCGAGGCTGTTTGTTGCAATATGTTCAAACCTAGTACAGATACATATCAAGGACACATCACAGACCTTTGTTTCGTAAATAACTCCATTTTCACCAAAATGTCACATATATATTTGTTCGCGTATATGCCTCAAATATACATTCCCCAGGCTTGATTGGAACCCGCAACCTCATGAACGGCAGGCAAGCGCCTTTAGCCCACACGACTGCCAAGGTCGGCCCTGACTTTTGGAATTCCGACGTTCCTCCGACATTCCAAAGTTGTGACTTTCGAAATTCCGAAATCCAGATTTCCATTTCGGAATTTCGAACTCCCCTAACAGAAGGCATGGAATGAGATCGGTGAAGAAATGTGTGGTACATAATTTCTCTACTGCTAACCATCTTGCTTCTGTCAACACTGGTTGCAGAATCAACTAGAAACAGATATACTCGTAGTTATAAATCGAGCGAACCAGTCGCTTGTACAGAAATGCTTTGCGACTTGATCGCGCGACTCAGTCACCTAGTGTGCGGCAGGGATTAATCTTGAGAAAATCAGATCTTTGGTAAATTTAAATAGTTATGATGCTCTGTTTTATATGGTTCGCTTTAGTCCAGTTAATTTAAAGAGCAAAGTCCTGAACCGGAACTCATTGCAACAGAATATCTCTGCATTTTCTGGGACAGGCTTGCGTCCTGAAATACATATCAAAAGTTTACTAATATCTGTGGTGCCGTTTGCCCCCATTTGAGTCGCAATATTGGATTATTTTATTTAAATACCTTTGGTAGGAGCGTTAATAATATGTTTTCACAAAATGAAGCTAGACACTTTGTTCTCGTGTCAAATTGAAGCCAATAGGCGGTATAAGAAACAACATTTGGTATAGTTCTTATAAACTAAATATGCATTTAAATATGTATAAGTATTTAAATATGACAGTTGTTTTCCTAAAAATGTTTTGTTCCCGTCTTTATATTTTATAATGGCAAATAACTATGAAACCGTCACAGATATGGGGAAAAAATTCATTATAGGAAGATACAAATCTGTTCTTTCCAACGATAGGAAAATCATAACTCTATCTTAAACAATATAATCGCTTTCATGTGCCTCTACCCTGGTGTATGATGTGTTTTCGGGAATGTAATTCTGGTCAGATAATTTAACGAAAAAGTATTCCAATCCGAAATACTTTAACTAAACATTTGTTTGCTCTTTCTGGAAGATGAAGTCACCTTGACCAACACGTCAGAAGTTCATTAAAATCCAAGTTGTTCTTAGCCACCATTCGGTTGCCATCTTTGATTTTTGTACAAATACCTAATTTCTTTACGGAAACAGTCATATTGTTTTTCTTACTTCTAAAATTTTAGCCGTAATCAACATCGACACGCATTTAATATAATCATTAAGGCGGTGTTTCGGTTAGAAGCCGTTCTTAGTTGTAACTATGCACAGGTTATTTCCTTCATTTTTGTTCTATTCTATGTTGTTGGGACAGCAATATTATAACAACATGCTATATACATGTACTTATTTTATGTTTTTCAGGTTGAAAACGATCGGTTGAACTTTACTGAATCTTCCACATTCTCATCCATCAGCAGTAACCTGTAACTATGGATATAATTGGAGTGGTATCAGATGTGTGTGCTTTGTGCAACAGACAAGGATTGTGAGGAAGAAAGTTTGCGAGTCTATTAACCGTGCCAGTGAGCAATGTCATAAGTCACATGAGAAGTGAAGAAGAACGAGTCATTCACTTTAGTGCAGACGTAAGTGGTGCGATTCTGTTCATGTATAGCTTCATCTATAAAATACATACGACCGCACCGACCCGTTCATCAGTTAAATATCGCTCCGTGTCTCATATTTCAGTTGAAAACTAGCTGCATATTTCGTGGTCATGAATGAAACCGCAGTGAAAGAGGAAGTTAAAACAGTTATGTATTTTCTGTGAGAAACTTTCGAGACAACATCATTTGCAATTGTATCATTCGTCAGCATAACTGGAGTCCAGAAGTGAGATGCTTAATATTTTGATGCAGCGAGCTCTATGTAATATTAACAACATCAATTTTCGAACTGGAAAAAAATATCCCACATACGTCCGCGAAAGTTTTGAGCCTACCATTCCAAAATGCGAGCTCGTCAAACAGGGAGAGCAGAGAATGAAGAAAGGAAAATTTACTTTGAAATGTGTTGAACTGCTTGGAGGAGGACGATGAAGAGTGAATCACAGTAAATAGTCTATTGAAGAATATGGAGGGAGAGCTAAAAACGTGTGCTTTTGATAAGCAATCCTATTGAGTAACGCACTTGAAATAGCAGCAGCATAAGTAGTATGGAGACGAAATCATCGTCAATTTGGGAGGAAAGATCATGATGTAACATTCATGACAATTGATTCTTCAATTGTTCATGAATATTTCACTGCTGGAAAACTGAAATGTGATGAGGAAGAATCGATCTGACTGATAAGAACTACTGCAAGTTAATAAAGAGTAACGTAAAGTTGATGGAAACATCAGACTTGGTACTGTAGAGGAGGGTAAGATTGATCAGTGCGGGTAAAGTAAATCTCATCTGATGATCAGCGATAATTCGCTATTTTCTCCGTTAGTGCGTGTATTTTCTGTAAGTTGGCAACATTGTCTGGCAGGGGAAGTGTAACCCGAAAAGTAAACATGACAGATCAACAGTGGTAAAACTTCATAAATAAAGCTCGGGAATGCATTTGTTGTGATGGCGCTAGTATCAACAAAACATTCATGTTTACAGGGGGCGACTGGTTCTCGGAAACAGTGTTTTCAATGCAGAATATGATTTAAAAACTTTCATGAATTAGAAAGGTGTAAAGGAAGGACGAGAAAGCTATTAGTTGTATTTCTATTTAAAAAGGCATGTTGAAGAGGCTTAATTTTACATATTTTAATGGTAGATACATGAAGCAACGTACGTCAGACATTGGTTTCATTCTTCTAGGAAGGGTAGTGAGAAGTCTATATTTGATCTAACATATCGTGTCGGACACTGTCCATTGTCATTCTTTTAAGATAAACACGACGTTTCCAAACGTTGGCATGCCGTACCAGTAACGGAAATGTGATGAGTCCGAATTCCGTTAACGCGAATTGAAGAGAGAAAGCACAAAGCATAATCATAACCGAGATGTCGTAGCTCATTGATAGGACGTTAGCTTAGCATTCTGTTCGGGATGTCGTAGATTCAATTCCAGTGGACAACTACTGACTGAGGTTTGTCAAAATGGTCGGCCGCTGGGATAGTTCCCAGGACCCTCGTGCTCGCCAGCTAAATCCTGATCAGGGATTCTGCCAGACTCCCCAATGGGAATGTCACTCGTCGAAATCGTCGAGCACACACCCCACTTTTAAAATATTTACTGTTAAAAATCTATTGATATCCCGCAAAATTCTACTCACCCCTGTATGTTTGTTTTGGCTTTACTTTCCCCCAAAACTAAAAATCATGGTACTGATTTTCACCCTGGCACTGATGCATACAACGCTTCCTGTTCCCAAATGGAAATAAGTTGCTGATGACTGGTCTACAGAATGACGTTTAATGCACTCTTCAGCTGGTTAAACGGAGCGAGAGAATAACTGACTTCCTTTTTCTCTACGAACTGTTTGCATTTAACAAAGAAATAAAAAGTCAAGCCTACCCATACCACTACTTTATACCCATTTTATTCTGTTGCTCGTTGTTATTTTGAGTGGTGCGTCTATTCTCTCTCCTTGTTTCCTTTAATCTCCGAAACAATTTGCCGCGAAAGGGGAGCATTCTTAGTTCGTGAAAACAGATGCTTCAATGTTTTTTTTACAATTAGTTTCTCAACACTTTGGCCAAAACAGTTATCAAAATATTCGTATTCCCTTTCAAATTATTATTAATATGAATAATATTATTTATCCATTCGTAACTAGGCGATTAAGCAGGAGAGTATATAAACCTGCATAGGAAAGCGCTACAGATCTTGTATGATAATTCACATAAAACTTTTCGGTTAGCACGACTGCATTCACTTTTCGACTTATTAAAAGTTCGTGGCTGTTAACACGTTAGTTCGCGGTTTGATCCCCAAAGTCACCTGCTTTGAGAACTGAAAAGAGCTGTACGTTTGAAGTGAAAACTGTTATTTTCAGCTGTTTTACATCTCAAGAAAACAAAGTGTTACGGTGTGTATATTTTTGTCATCGTTGAAAGAAGATCGATAGAATACTTAGCAATGCGTTAGCGATAATACAGTGTCCGAAAAGTCACCGAACCCGCTGTTTAGGACCGTAAAACTCAAAACCTAAATGGAACGAGAAGAAAATCGTTTTTCGGAGATGTATGTTGAGACATTTCTGTGATACAAACATATTGAATATCATGAATGATTTAATAATAAATATTCGCAATGATGCTAGAGGTGAAAAATAATTTTTACAAATCGAATATATTGACACAGAACACACTGAGGTAAGTTATTGCAACATTTCTTAATACCACCAAATAATCTGTATAGCTATCTATTGAATTTGACAGAAAAAGTCAATTGATGAAGTCTTACAAACATTGCACAAGGGTATAATTTAGCTATTCCCAAAATCCATGTTTTTGCATTATTACGAGCCACGCTGGCAACATTGCTGCTGTCAAGTGTAACTGACATACATGTTTCACCTATGGCTAACACACTGAGGCACTTGTTGAAAAAAAAAATAGAAACTTTGTTATTTTAGATTCGATAACCTACGTAACCTTGCAACCCTATTTTGGCCGACCGCCGCGGACTGTATAAGTAGATATAGATTGAGATTCAGAAGGCACTGGCTTCATTTTGTGCAATCTATTGACAAAATAACTAACATTGCTAATGATTTCTACATATAGATCACGTACAAATGTATTTATTGTTTTGTATACATTTACTTTCTTTACGTTGTTAAAAAGTGGGGCAGGGTCAACTTACGCGTTGACATTGTAACGTTGATCTAAATATAAATTAGTGATCGACTTCACCCAAATTAAGCGGATAACTTCGATAGGTGTTTCAAACACTCACTTCAATATTAATAATTTTCTTGTTCTATTGTGGCTTCCATAGGTGACGAATATAGCAACACAATACAAATTTTTCGGGAAATACGTTTTGCAACATAAACTCAATTTCGAAAAAAAAAGTACAATTTTGATAGACTTTACCCCCTTTTACGGTATATCCTACCTCAGAAGGCATGCTTGTCCCGGAAAAGCATAAAAGATTTCCAGAAATTCTACGACTATTTCTGCAAAAAATTATAGGAGAAAAATACACGAAGATAGCATCATTAGGAGAGGCAATCATTCGTCTTCAAATGATACATGTAGTTGCTTCTCTCGAGCTCGAGTTAGCCGTGCAGGTGTATCACCATTTCGGATCCAGATTCTTAACTGAATCGTCTCAGTATGGATATTGTGTATCATATAATCAAGCCAGCGGTGTGAGCGCAGTGTATCAACAACACGTACTAATGATGTAAAAATTGATCCTGGTCAGATTATTGAGTATGCTGCTGACAACGTACCCGATATGATATCATAGGGTAAAGGTACTTCTCATAGTATTGGAATGATTGGTGCAATCATGCCAGGCAAGCTGAAACCAAGATGGATTCCAAAATGTGACATTCCTAACTCCACACTACTGAAACCAGGAGGTTTGAAAATTCAACACAACAAACCATGTGAGTATGAAGCACCATGCACATACAGTGTACTAAATCAGTGACGATGGCTTCCAGACTGCTGTCTGACATTCTTTGATAGATATAACCTTTCTAGGAATTGCCCCCCTCCCCAGAGGGGTCTGGTTTCAAACTACGTAAACTGTCCGAAAAAACTTAGATGTTTTTTCATTGGAGGCCATATATTCTGAGGTAGGATGTGCCACGTCCCATGTTTCCATCAATATCAAGCCATGCTTTACTAACTTGCAGCAGTCCTTATCAGTCAGATAGATTCTTCTTCATCACATTTCAGTTTTCCAACAGTGAAATATTCATGAAGAATTGAGGAAGCAGCTACCCTGAACATTGCAACATTTTCTTTGACTCTTAAATTTGTGATGAAAACTATTAATTTTGTCTCCATAACATTTATGTTGCCGTTTTTTTTTTTCAAGTACGTTACTCAATATGGTTGCTCATCAAAAGCTCACGTTTTTAGCTCTCCCTCCATCTTCAGAAAATTTCCTGTGATTCTTCAACAGACATCGTTCTCCTCCAAGTAGTTAAACACATTCCAAAATAATCTTTCCTTTCTTCATTCTCTGGCCTCCATGCTTGACAGGTCCGCTTTTGGGATGATAGGCTTTTCCAGTTCGGAAATTGATGTTGCATTGTTAATGGCAGATAGCGTCCGTTGCGTGAAAATATTAAGTAGCTACTAACCGCCTCATCACTTTTGGACTCCAGTTGTACTGACGATTGATACAAGTGTGAATGATGTTGTCTCGAAAATGTCTCGTTCTGTCAGGAAATACACAACTGTTTCAACTTCCTCTTTCGCTGTGGATTGGTTCATTACCACAAAATAAGCAGATAGCTGCTTCAAGACAATGAAGGGATATTTAACGGTGAACGGGTCGGCACGGTCGGGTGTATTTGGTAGATGGAGCTGAGTTATGGCCCTGTTACACGGATTTCGTGAACCACCCTGTATATTGCTTCTAGTGTACAGAAATATTTGAAACAGAAAATGTCCATACCAAACTGCATGTGTGGAGTCACATGGTGATGCTTCTGAAAACGGGCGTCTCGGGAATAACTCTACGGGGGGAAACTTCAAAATTTCAAATGACAACAGGGGTTGATTTCGCCCCAATTGAAACAATCGCTAAATTTTGAACAACTTTCAGAGAAAACACTTTTCCATAGTTCACACAGTTTGGCAGCTAGAAGACCTAATTGGTGTTCAAAATTAACATAGTGTAAAGTGGCTTCGGGACTTTTCGGATGCTGTAACTCAAAGGGAATAGTACATAAAGGTTCCAAACTAAAGTGAAATACTAAATGGGATATGCGGAATCAAAGGGTGAAATTTTCAAAAACCTGGAATACTGTTACGGGGAGAAACTTAAATTTTAAATAGAATCAGTGGCTGATTTTGCTTCCTTTGAAACAAACATGAAATTTTGAACAACTTTGAGTTGAAATATTAATATCTCGTAACGTTTGGCAATTACAAGAGTTAATTGATGGGTCAGCAGTTAACTTACAAGGGCTATTTTAAAAGTAAGGTCCGATTGTCAATAGAAACAAAACTAGTACAGATAGTGCCATACATTTCTCTTTATTTTCTCTCTACACATTAAGCTATTTTTCTACATAGTTACCATGTGTGTTTAAACATTTATCATAGCGTTCGACAAGTTTTTGTATGCCCACGTCGTAGAAATCACCCATCTGTGACAAAATTTTTATTCGATTTTTGACAGCAATGAACGTGTCAGCAGTGAAAATTCATCGCCAGATATGTGGCGTAGTCTACAACTCGACTGCAATGAGTGACAGTAAGGTGCGTAAATGCATGCGATCGTTCAAGGACGGGCGGGATAATGTTTGTGATGAACCGCGATCGGGTCGACTTTCGAGTTGGTTCATCACGAATTGACGCAAAAATCAATGCAAACCGGCGTTTCACGATTTCCACGTTATTACTGAAATTTCCTGAAGTAGTTCCCCGCCGGTCAGCGGTTTGACACCGATGAAGATAAAACAGCGGTTGAAGATTGGCTTAGGACACAGGCGGGTGATTTCTACGACGTGGGCATACAAAATCTTGCCGAACGCTATTATACTGTAAATGTTTAAACAAACATAGTAATTATGTAGAAAAGTAGCTTAATGTGTACAGAAGAAATAACAAAAATTGTATGGCACTATCTTTACTAGTTTTGTTTCTATTGACAATCGGACCTTACTTAAAAATAGCCCTCGTACCAAGTAGCTGTTGTAACTGAAGAACTTGAAGAATGTTTCACTTCTCATGTTACTTAGACGTTGCTCACTTGCACAGTTAATATACTCGCAAAATTTGTTTCTCAATGTCACTACTTCTTCAGCTGGCCCTTGTCTGCTGCATAAAACACACACAACTGGTACCACGGCAACTATATTCATAGTTACAGGTTACTGATGATGGACGAGAATGTAGAAGATTCAGTAAAGCCGATCGTCTTCAAATTGAGGAACATAAAATAAGTAGATGTAAGATCATATAGCATGTTACTGTAAAAATTGCTATGTCCCAACAACTTACAATAGAACAAAAATGAACCAAATGTACCCAATGAAGCTGTGCATAATGATAACTTAGAACTACGTAATTCCAACAGAAACACTGCCTTACTACTGAGATAATTGTCTAGAAAATATATTAAAAGTGTGCCGATGTTGATCTTGGCTACCATTTTCAGTCGTCATTTTGGTTTCAATAGCCTTACAGCGGTTTTGCAATATATCAATTGCGGTATAGCTTAGAAATTAGTTTTCAACTGCCTTAGGGTTAAATTATTGCAAATATGGTATTATTAAGTAATACAAATTATTATTACGTAGCAGATTTAACTGCCTTTTGAACGGTATACGACATCGTGCAATCCGTTGAGTAAAAAAAAACAGTATTACTCTTTCTGTAAAGAAACTGGATATTTGTACAAAAATTCAAGATGACGATTGAAAATAATAGCTAAGATAACAGCTCGGGGTTTGGTGAACTACTGATGTGTTGTTCAAGACGTATTCCTCTTGCAGAAAAAGCAAACAAAAGTTTAGTTACAAGTAATTCCAGATTCAATTTTAATTGTCTTTTAAATGACATGCCCGAAAACACAAACCAGAGGAACATGAAAGCGATTATCTCCCTTAGTTTGTAAGGCAGCGCGATGATTTTGCTATCGTTGGATAGAACAGATTCGGCTCTATTCCTACAAGGATATGTTATCCCGTATTTGTGACGATTTCATGACGTCATATACGAAATGTTGTTACTTATACCATCTATTGGCTTCCATTTGAAATCAGAACTAAGCACTTTTCTTTATTCTGTGAAAAGATATTATCGATATTTCTACCAAAAGTATTAAACAATATAATTCAAAATTGCAGCTCAAAATGGCGGAAAACGGCACAGAAGATTTCAGTAGACTTTCGATATATTGTTCAGTGCGCAATTCTGTTCCAGAAAATACAGAGATACATTCTGTTTCAATTAGTTCTTGGTAATTTATTTACATATGGTTTCAGATACGCAGTTTTGCCATTTTTACATTGAAACATTAACATTAAAATATTGGTAAAACATTGAGCACACGATTGCTGGATTGATATTGCCGCAAATACGGTAATACATTTTTACACAGTATTTCCTTAACCTTATCACCCACAAGGTTGTATACCCAGACACTAGGAAGTATGTGTGAAGCAGGTACTGTACGAATGTAAAGTCACAACCTGAGCTAATGTTTATAATGTTTATTGAAGTAGAAATAACTTTTATCACAATTTAAATTTATGCAATGATGAACTATTGTCGATTATTTTTACAAATTATGCTTTGAACGTGAACTACAATTAATAATTTTTGGATTATTAACGTGTTTTTTTTAATAGAAATGATTCTCAACTAATTATGTAGAATTTATCACAAATAGATATAAAAATATTTCACATAAACCGAATACAAGATGATATTAACCAACAAGTTTTATGAATGATTTTCAAGTGCAAGTTACGTTACAAAGTAATTAGTCTCGTGCACAGACTTTAAGAATGAACAATACAAACTAAGAATACTTTTATATATTAGATACGAGATACGTTATTGTTAGTTTTACTATTTTTAGTTTTTTTTTCTTATATATTATTTTACGCACGAAATCGACTTTTTACCTGTATGTATCTAATGAATGCGATGTACGTTTTTTATTTTTTCATCTGATGTAATTCTGTTGCGTACTGTTTTTTTTTTGTTCTTTTTTACATGTATGTGTACTTTTTCATGTGATCTAACTGCAATGCGTATTGGCTTTTTACCTGTATGATTATTTATACTAAGGCACGGTTATTTTCACTGTGTGTATCACTTAGCTTGTTTCAGCAATATATGTTGATGAAGTAAGATACATTTTAGATTTATCACAGTTACTTCCCTTTTTACGATGGGATTTTTAATATTAGATTTGTTTACCCTGGACGATATTACTTACAACAAATGACAGTAAGTATATATGTAAATAGGCTTTTCCTTTTCGGAAAAAGAAAAGATCTATTACAAGTATGCTAAACGTTATATAGTTTTTTGTTACATTGAAGAATTAAATATGGAAACTGAAGAAATATATTCACGCGTGCATAAAACTAAAATATTACTTATATACATCAAAGGCTATGTGTCATTAGTGAAAACTAGTTAACACGACATTTTAGCTTTGAGCACATGATTTTTTCTTTAATAAATCATGCTTACAAATCGCAAGTATTTAATTTTTTCTACTAGTTATAACGTAAGTTTAGTTCTGTTAGTGTAACTATTTTACGTAATTAATGGACTTCGAATTTCTCGTTCAACACTAGTTAAAATAAATGTCCTTGCTTAATTGACATAATCGAGTACCTATGCTATGGAAGATGGTTGGTTTTTACTTAGCCATACCGTAGAACTTCTTTTATTTTTAACGAGATCTTGACATTGCTTTAATAGAATATAATGACGTTTTGTTATGTTTAAAACCAATGTAAGAAGCCTTTTTCCTCTAACATTGTTAATCCCTATTACTGAACATTTTCCTTGTTGCTAGAAACTAATTTCCTGGTTATCAGTGAAGACACAAGGACTTTACATTGCAGAAACAATCTTTTCGTAAGGCTAGCACAATTTGCTTCAAAAAAATTTACGTTCATTTTGCGTAAATTGAGACCTATCACAATATTTCGGTTGGTACAGCATATCTTTTTTCAATTGTTTAAATACGCGTAGCAAAACAAACAACGTGCCTTGTAGGCGATGTTTGCAGTACGCCTATTGAGGCTACTCTCTCACAGAATAATATTTTAAACCTACTCTTAAGGCTCAATCGCAGTGGGTTTTCGCTTTTCGTCAGTTATTCAGAATCCCATGCAAGTAAACAAAATTTAACTTTCAGAGACCAAAGTTCGTTTCGTGCTTTAATAATGAGTTCAATTAGCTTTAAGAAAATGTTAGTTATAACTTCAGGATTATGTGCACACACTTTTGGGCATTATTCGTCCCAAGAGTGTCTGCACACAATCCTGAGGTTACTAGTAGCATTTCTTTAAAACCCATTATTGAAGCACGAAACGAACTTTGGTCTGTGAAAGTTCAGTTTTGTTTACCTGCACTGAATTTTGAATAATTGATGTAAAACAAGAAAGGCGAAGAAACCCACTACAATTGAGCATTAAAGCTTCCGCAAGAGATTAACATGCCCCCATTCCGTGATTGGGCCTCACTATGTGGGGCTACAGCCAACCTCATCGCTTTTGCGCTAGAGCTTAAGTAGACTTTGGAAGGTGCTTTTTTAGCAACGTACTTGATTTCGTCGAGCTGCTAAGGATCAAAATACTTGAACCGAAAAGTGTTCTTAGTTTCGTGTGATTTAATTTTGAAGTGCACAACTTTACGTTTTTTATACGTTGCCTTCAATAACCTTTAGTGGCCATGCTACTTTGAAATGTGTTCACTGTGTTATTTCATTTCACAAACTCTTTTAAGGTTTTAAAAACAAATTACATTATTATTCACATTCATTTCATTAAGATTTTCTTATAAAAATGTTTATCCGAAGTAATGAGTTGTGTCACACGTAGCGAACTTCATTTTCACTACATTTTCCTGTTCACTCATAGACGCACATTATTTTTTGCTGTAAAGCATGTATTATTTTTAAACTAAATAAATATTGTCAGATTAAATTACTTTAATCAAACAATTTCCAAAATTTAACTGTAATTTTAATTTCCCTTTGATTTGTGCATAATTATATAAAAAATCTTGGTTTTTTAAACGAAAATTCCAATGAGATAATGTGATCGTTATATATAGCGCCCGAATAAGGAATATTACGACCCTAATCCGTTGAATTCCATAAATTTTATAATTTTAATTGTGTTGCCTTTAAGGGGAAAAGTTTACAATGATAGTGATAGCTTTAAAACTGTTAATATACTTTTATCTTTGATCGCTTGTTGTTGTTTACTTGTTTAAAGTTAGATCCTACTCCTGTACCACTTTAAACAGTACTTCTCGGGTTGCCGAATTTTTAACCATGATTGAACTTTATAATACTTTTTTTGCCACATTTTTTCATCTACTTTTATTTTTATTTTTTCACGTTGTCTACTTCTAGCTTCATTATCTTTATTTTTTTAACTTCGCCCATTATTATGAACGTGATAGCTTCGACCTTCTTAGCTTTTCGTGTCATACATTTCTGCTTATAGTGTTATGGCCACATGTAGCCATGTGAGCCACATTAGGCAAGGCCATATTAGGTTAGGTAAATGGGTGCAATGGCTTTAGGAAAGCCCATGGATCTGCAATAAAGTTTATGTTCGATTTCCAATGATTTAGGTATGGATTATGTAAAGTAGGTTTTGTTAGATGATATACGACTTACTTAGCACTAAAAGTTATGCATAGCGTTAAAGTTATGTTACCTGTATTTGCACACGCAAGTGAAGGATGTAGATAATCTATATTTCCGGTTTGGTATACTTGTTCGCAACTGCACATTATGTTGGACGGTGCAGCGTTAAATTCCGTGCGAGTTGTCAATTGTTTGATGTTTTAATATAAGTAAAGCTATTTAGATGGCAGCCTTTTTTATATGCGGAGAATTAACTTAACAACATATGGAAATTATCTGCTTTATGAAAATGGAAACTGAAGTTAAGAACTGTCGGGATATTATTTATGTCATGTTGCTGATTGCTTTATGCTGAAAGTAACTACTTTCAGTTATGAAGTTTTGTATAAAATAAATACGACTTAGAAAGATAATGTACCTGGTGTATATAAATGAGATTGTCGGGGAACCATCAACAGAGCTTTTGTATTCTACGTCTTCTCAGACTAATAAACTCTTAACCAAAATACTTCTATTTTTTGTGCCGAGCGACATAATCCGCTAGTGGATCTTGTGTCCCCTAGGCAAAGGGTTATAGTTTTATACCAAGTGTCGCCTCACCTCCAGTTTTGAGGTCCATCAAAGCAGGCACCTTGGCCATTGGTAAATTACTTATGACGTCACTATAAGCCCATGATTGGTATTACCTACCCTGAGGTTGATATAGAAGAATCCTGGTTAGAAGCA
The DNA here is from genome assembly GCA_022664845.1 of Lepisma saccharinum. NCBI lineage: Eukaryota > Metazoa > Arthropoda > Insecta > Zygentoma > Lepismatidae > Lepisma > Lepisma saccharinum. The sequence goes on from JAGDQP010026650.1 coordinate 19,319, forward strand.
AACCATTGAAGTTAAAGCCGGAGTGTCACTATTATCTTAAGAGAATAAAAATTCAAATCGCATAGCAATAGAGGTTACACATATACCAAGGAACTATGTCCAACCCTTCAGGTTTGAATTCTTGAATAGGTGTTCCATAATCAATAATACGTACAGTCACTTTTAATTCCATCTCAGGTTTATCAAATTCCAAATTAAGATCAGTATAAAAAGCACTTCGGGGTTAAGACAGGAGTGACGCAAGAATTCTACTCAGGAAAGAAATGATATCCATTTTGCGAGTTACTTTCTTTGTGTCACTATGACGGAAATGTTTCCTTTGTAATTAAATAAGGAGATTTCGTATCTCCTATAGTATTAGTAACCCCTTCCGCCATAGTGACACAAAGAAAGTAACTAGCAAAATGGATATCACTTCTTTTGTGATTAGAATTCTTGCGTCACTCTTTGTCTTTACTCCAAAGGGTTTTTAATACTGATATCACTTATTTCGTAAAGCTGTCTATTAAAAAAGTGCATAGTCTTCATAGAATATGCCGATTTTGGACCGTATCTCGAAAACTGTAACTCCTATCAACAAGATAAGCTTCGATTTATTCCAACTTGTTTGAGCCCACAAACCCCCGGTACCAACCACTTTTTGCTAAAGCTACAAGACAGACAGAATCACAGAGGTCCTTTTCTATCGTTTGTGAAAATTCTGCGCTTGTGCTAAAAAGGTCATAACTTTTGGACCCCTTCACCGATTTTTACGTGTGGTACACCGTTTGAAAATAATTGAAGCGATTCCACAAGCTTCGGTCGCCTATATGGTCTGTGGTAAGTGCTATCACCAGAAATGTGAAATTCGTATATATTTTTGAAACCGCTGTAAGGGATCCCAGGGAGGTCCTACCGATCCAATTTTTTTTCTGTGTATTAGTATGACAAAGAGCTTTCAAATGCAACTTCAAGCATCAAAATCGGGCTTATAGTTTACTAGATCCGAAATTAGCTGTGTATGCGTCAGTGTCGCTAACAGACTCGTTGCTTAGCGTCACTCGAAGAACTACTGTGCTTCGTGATTGTTAGAACACGGATTGGGTACTGAGGTTTTTGGTCGAGCTCTCCTCGATTTACGGTATGTTTGTTTCTTATGGTTTGCACCCTTACCACATGTTCGAGGCGGTTGTGTTTGAAACTCTAGTTTAATCCAATTTTTCCAAGCACGAAGTTTGTTTCCTTTTCTTTTTTTCTGGCTGACATCTTACTACATTGACTTTCACCTTCACTCTGATTTCCTTCTGCATTTCGCTTTTTCTTCATGTTATCACGCCAATGTTTAATCATAAGAGTCAAAGTGCGACGCCGCTTCTTTCCTTTTGTTCCTCGAGCGTGAAACCGCTTGAGATTTTTTAATTGTCTAGATTTTCTTACAATAGGTAGTTCTGAGTTTATTTCTTCGTTGTTTGTTAGAGGAATATGTTCCATTCTTTTTTTAAACTTCTTGATGTTTGTTACGCTTGGAGCCTTCCATGGATCGTTTTTTGTCGATTAAGAGTAACGTACTCGGGTGATTTTTCTTATTTACGGAAACTTTCCTTTCGTTTAAATTTCTTGCAACTTTATTAGCCGTAGTAGATCTTTATTCTTTTTGATCACCCATGATACTTACAGCATAAGCATAATTTTTCCCTGGGTTATTTGATTGAAATATTTCAAACATGAAGAGGTCTTCTACTTTCGCTTCTTTTCGTGTATGTTGTTTCCAATATTAAATGGTTAAATTGGCTTCACTTTAGCTTCTTTGTTGTTGCCACTATCGTCTTCTAGTTTTCGTTTCAAGCTCGTCTTGAATTGAAGAGCTTTTTCTTGATCATTGGATCTTTGATCGGTTGATAGCTGCATTGGGTTGTTGGTTGATTGATGATCTTCGATCGGTTTGCTTTCTATGGGTTTCTTGACCCAATTTTGTTTCCACTGGTAGATTTGTTGTTAATTGCTGAATTCATGTCTAATTCAAGTGGTGGTGCATCTATATTTTTATGCCGTTTCTTTGGATTTGTGCAAGTTTGGCATTCCATATTCTTGCAGATTTTCTTTCATTTTCGGTCAGATTATGTTGCCATTCCCACTTCGATTCTGTGAGGTCGGTACACAAGCAATGATACCACCGGTCACATGTCTTGCATTGGATGGATCTATCATCCCAATGTATCACCACACTACAACACACTGGAATTACTTCACGGTTGGTAAGCCACTCTGGGACTCCTACTATAGTTTGAATTTTTGTCCCTTTTAAACTGATTGTTGAAGTCTTAGTAATGGATTTGGTAACTCCCGATGCACTTCTATTCTTTTCCACTCAAGCCTTGTACCCCTTTCTCACTCTTTTTGACGTTAATCTGTCTATCAACTCTCGGGCAGTCGAAGCTCGAATTGATTCTGGGGTGGAATTTGAGGACACAGGATCCTTGAAGTTCGCATATTTCTTTCCGTTGAAATTCCGTCTTGGAAATTATTTCCCTTCGTATCGTAGTAGCAGTTTGTTTTAACTCATCTCGCATATCACATATTTGTTTTTGCCGGAGATAAAACTTAGAGGCAATTGACGCAATATTTTGTTACTGTAAATCTATCTTCGAGGTAAACCCTTCTCGTAATTCACACATCTGCTTCTGCTGCGAACCTACAATTTTATCCTGCATAGAAGACGGAGCCACGATGAATTTTTATATAAGTCTGGTACAACCTCCGAGTTCTGTTTCTTGGTCGTACATTCTTCGCACTCCCAGCTAGGTTTCACTGCTTCACTAAAAAATTTTGTCACCGAATTCCAACTTCTGGGCTACAAAATTTCCAGTGGTTTAGTCTCATGTATAGAAGAAAAATAAAATTGGTTCAACAGCTTCAAGCTTCAAAGAATATCAAAGAACCACAAAGACTGATCGGTTTTTCTCCAGTATATTCGATTTCAGATTCCCAACATGACGCAAATAAGTCTACCCATAACTCAACTCCTGAGGCCGGGGCAAAAATTCCCTTGGGGGGAAACAAGTAGAATAACTTGTTGTGAGTGTTTTTTGTACCTCAAAACTTCGATTACTTAATTAAATCAAATTATTATTATGTAAATTACTGTGTGTGTGTATGCAAAAATCTCTTGCGCAAGAGTGAAATGAGTGTGTGTGTATTCTAATTAAAGTATGTATAATCTTTGTATCTCATTGTATATTCCGAATTTCTTAATATTTATGTCATTTCTTTTTTATTAATGTTACAGCAGTCAACAGAACGTAGATCTTTGTGACCAGAAAGCCACTTTTTTCCCGCGTCTTGTATCTCAGCAGACAACAGACTCAACTTTCCTTTTTCTTTTGAATGTTTGAACCTTATTGGTTCCATCCGGAAAATGCGGGAAGGTCTGACAAGTAAAGTACAAGAAGTGAGGACTCGAGTTGCTCATCAAGTGATACCTTAAATTGAAGCTAGTGACGAGTATAGTACACCTGTGAAATCCTAGGTGCAGAGCTCCAGAAATAAAAAGGTTATGGTGGGTCAAAGTTCAAAGAGAAAGCGAGTTGTATTGAAACAAGTCACAACGAAAGGCAGAACAAAAGTCAGAAGGACATGGTTTTGAATTGAAATGCGACTCATGTGAAGGAAAGAGGCAAGTACAAAGTACTACACATTGATACAATCAATATGTAAGTCGTCAATGAAGGCGTGTGATAAGCAGATACTTTGCTCACAATGAGCACACTTGACAAAAGAGATGTTCTCACATGAGGTCTTGTAACACTCGTCACGTATATTAGAATCAAAACAATAATCCAATGGAGAAATCCAGGGCTCGGGCTCCTCACCCAAGTAGCCGCTTTTGTAAAACGCAAACTTGATCATGTTGCGAAATCGTGAGGCGCTGAATTGGAAGAGAGTGAAGGACTGCATTCGTAAAATGTTATCCCGATGCCAGAGATTAATTTCCGAGGAAGTGATAAGTGTGTCAGTAATGAACCTGATAAATGATTTATATGGACGGAAGAAGTAAACATCAAGTGGTTTAATGAAACCAGTGCAACCACCAGGAATTAAACGTTTGAACAGTGTTATATGATTAGGGCATAATTCATTTATCATCCTTATTTGAACTCCATGAATCCAGCAAAAGCAAGACTTTATCACGAACGGCAGGCAGGCTATTCCAGAATACAGAATAAAACTCTTTTAAATCACTTTTGTTCATGTTTGCAGTCTTTCCTGGATGGGACACTATGTTATCGGGATCTTTTTGCTTATTTCCTGGAAATTGACCACTGGATTCGGATACAAGAACGTACATCGGACACAATATTTCATCATTCATGGAAATAGCCGGCATGATCATACATGAATGAGTAGTAGCACTGACTGATTCAAATGCACCTCTTACAACCACCGTACCTTTGATCCTATGAGTCCTGTATGCATGGAGTTCCTTGTCAAATCGACTTTGATCAGACGAGGATTCAGGTCTTCTAGCAACATAAGTTCTTTGATGGACGTAATAAATGTCGTAGATAAGTGATCTAATTCAGCCTCTTTTGATCTCCACGTTTCGCTAACCCTATGCGTGATAGAACGACTGACGATATTGTTTCTCTTTTTAAAATTAGACAGCTAGTGACGAGATGCCTTGAATTGTAGAGTATTATTCGGATCTAGCTCTTTACTTATCTGAAGAGCCTAAAAGCGAAGAGTCCTGTCATGTATAATTGCACATCTTTCGACCATTTCTTTGAATTTATCGTGAACTGCTGCATGAAGTTTCTTATAACTGGGTTCTTGCCTTTTCTTCTCATATTCAAAGAGGATGTTTTTCCATTGAATTAATTTATACTGTGACTTGACAGATGAAAACTTCCTTCGTTTCTTTTCCGGGTTCTCATTATGTGTCCAAAACATGTAAGCTGCTTCTTTATAATCATCGTCCAAGATGTGCTTTTTTTTTTTTTGGCGAAGGCTGATATTCTTCACCTGAAGAAGCTACAGGTGTAGGAGACTCTTGATGTGTTTGAGAACCTTGCGATGCACTTGGCATTTCCTCATCAAAGACGTCATCACCGTAGTCTCCATCATCGCTTTCATCACTGTCACCAGCAAATCCAAGAGTTCTAACTTCTTCTATGATTTCCATCTTGCCCTCAAGTATCTCCACTATTTGTTTGTACAATGAATCTTCATACCTATTCATTCTCCTATTAACAAATCCATATTTCTCATACAGAGCATGAACGATAGCACTTGCTTCCATTTTCTGGAACGAAAAGAAAAAAGACCTTTTATTGACATCAATAACAGGAGCAAACATGCACAAGGCCATTCATACACGAATAAAAGAAAGCGGGATATCAGGCAGAGAGAAGGATATCATTCTACACATTACATTAATTGGGAGGAACTGACGACGTATTAGCATCGGGATAATCAGCAAAACATGGACATCACAAGCAGCTAAATTCGCTTTCTATTTTAACTTTGACCCGCCATAACCTCTTTATTACTGGAGCTCTGCAGCTAGGATTTCACAGGTGTACTATACTCGTAACTAGCTTCAATTTAAGGTATCACTTGATGAGCAACTGGAGTCCTCATTTCGGGTACTTGTAGTTGAATAGAAATCCGTCGAATAGACCCCTATATAAGTGAGAGCGTCTCTTTTGTTAACGCTCTCAAAGCTCACTTCTCAAAACGTCTACAACTAGCAAGGTCTCAAGGTCTTTTTCTCTTGGTCGCCCGACGCTCGCCGATACAAAGCTGCGATGCTGGACTTATATTTTTAAAAGAGAAAATCCTATCTCTTAGCATGTCCTGCTGCGTTATGGATACCGTGTCTTCGACCCCACAGACAAAGTTCACGCTTCAGGTGTTCAATCAGAGTCTTCAATGACCACGCAGAATAACGTAAATTGCATTTTCAAGTAACAGCGGGAATTTATTCTTCCACATGTCAAGTGATATCAGTTATTCGTTACATTCGTAGAAATGTTCTTATTTTTATTTTGAAATTCATTTTCGATGATCAGACTTAAAGTAGACACTAGTTATGTATCTGAACAACTTATAAACCAAAAAAGAATATAATCGAGGAAAATTGGTCCTTTCGAATAAGAATCTACATGCCTCCAGATTAATGGAGAGAATGAGTTAGTTTCAGATATATAATACACGTTGAATTCGCAAGGATGTAGAATACGGTTCAATAGAATAGAAAACGTTCAACGATCTTGTTGAACAAATTATTGCAAACTATGTCTGATTTAAGCTAGGCACTGTAAGATCTGCTCAACCTATGTACGTTAAATTCAGGACAGGGTCGCCTTCTTACCATTACTTCTACGAATCCAGAAACTCGTATATTGAGAGCATTATTTA
>JAGDQP010026651.1:0-25713 GCA_022664845.1 Lepisma saccharinum
GCAATATGGTGTTATTTTGAAACGAACACAGAGGCAGAAATTCTTAATCAATATTTAGTGGGAATGAGAGACTTAGACTTACAATCGGTACTTCTGACTATGCAGGATATCACATTAAATCAAGTTATTAATGTTATGTTACGTGCAGAAAAGTTGGAATTAGCTACAAACAGCAATTTGGATGCAAATAGTATACAATAATTCACAGGAGTTTTGCAACTTGGATATGGGGCATAAGTACAGTATTCGAATGAATGCACGAGATATATGGAACAGAAACAGAAGAAGATGCACAAAATGTGGATTACTACATAATATTGAAAGCATATGTCCTGCAAGAAATGCTATTTGCCGGAAATGTAATAAGAATAATCATTTCGCACGTTGCTGCAGGTCGAAAATATATAGAGTTCACAGCAATTCTAAGATACAGCAAAATGCAATAGATGGAACAGGTGTATCTCAGGGCGATAATGTTTGTTTCCAACGAAATTGAAGCATCAAATATTGAAATACAGTTTCCATCGGTAAATTGTATAGGTCAAGATTCAGCAATCAAAGAAGTTTATACGCAGACTCAAATAGATCAATGCACTCGTGAAACACAGTTTAATAGTGACAAGGTAATGGTAAAGAACATGGAAACGCAAACTGAGTCAAGATGTAATTCAAGCAAGTATTCACAAACTTCCATAATAGCCACAAAAGATTGTGGCATTCAAACCATGTATGAGGAGAATAATACCAAAAACTTCAGTCAATCCAGTAAAATATCTCAACAAAGGAAGAAGAAAAATGCGATACAGGTAGAGGATTTGAAACTAATTGATCCAATTAAGTTAAAGAAACCGGCATGGAAACCAATAGTAAAAGATTCGTTTGAAATCATTGATGAATTTCTTCGTGAGATGGGCTATGGGAAAATCATATATCATAGGCTTCTAATAAGGAAAAAGAAAGAATGGCAAGATTGGATTGTGGCTGGTAAAATACATGAAGTGAAAGAAGATATTAAAGTTGAGATTGATAAATGGGAATTGTATGTTTAAGATAATATCGACTACCGAAGTCGTGTGTAAGAACGGTGATATAATTTTCATTTTTTGAGGAGGGGAAGTGGATTGACAGGTGTGAATAAATAGGCAAGAACTTCGTAATTTTGAATGATTTAATAGAGTTCACTGTTTTCAACCAAAAGGCTATTTTTGCATTGTTTGTGAAGGAAATGTTGTAGCCAATAGAAATTGTGTGTATGTTTAAAAACACAAGATGGACTCAAATTTATGTCAAAATACTAATGTGTTGTATCAGTGACTTCTGATTAAGCGATTATTTTTTTTTTTAGGGGGACCCGCATACCACCCCTGCCTCTTTGTATCCTTTACACAAGCCAAGTGATTAAGCGAATGTGAGAAATAGTTGGAAGATTGAATACCCCTGGCAATAGTAAATATTAAGTCGATAAAAGAATCATTGAATGATCTCCTGTATTCGCTGGGTTGACCTTTCAGATGTGAAGAGGTACAGATAACATTGTCGGTATAATGGAATATTATGGTGTAGTCGATACTAATTAAAGACATGTACGAATGAAAGAATTTATAAGGTCTTTTATTGGTTATGACCGATTCGTAAATGACTGCTTTGATCGTTAGATTAGTCTAAAGTTAGATGTTAGCACCCGTCTTTGATACTCGGCATTACGCTTGGAATTTTAGTAAAATGAACCCACATAAACCTAGAAGTGTAGATTTAACAGGTGTAAAGCGAAATCTATGTCATAGTTGAAAACACTTCACATTAACACTCTGTTAACGAAATTAAATGTTCGTTGAAATATAGTTTAAAATTCAATCTTTTTTCAACATACAAATGAGAACATGAAAACGTAATTAATTTCATTGTGTTCTTCCATTATATTGTATATGCTTTCAATTATAATGTTTAAGCAATTAAATTAGAAATACACGTGTGATACAAAATGTATAACATAGCATAAAAGGACGTTCAAAACACGTCAGATTAACGCCCTATCAACGAAATTCTATCTTCTCTGAAATGTAGGTTAAACTTCAATCTGTCTTTAACGTGTACATGAGAACATAAACATTAGTTTGTGTCATTCAATTACTTTGTAATTATTTTTTTTACATAACATTAGTAAGAAACACATTAAACACAATCTATACCATAGTTGAAAATAACATATTGAATACACGTTATATTAATGTCTTATCAACGCAATGACGGTTTTGTTGAAATATGGTTTAAAACTACGGTAAACGTACTTTGTTTCAACCGATAACGGTTAATCAACGAAATGAACCTAAAATCAACGTTGAAAACACGTATGTGTGCTACTGGGGAATGGCATATAACTTTTCATGTTAGAGCAATGCCATGTTACATTTGATCAATTTCATGTTTGCTAAAAATATTTAGGGTTCATATACACAATATTTATATTTAGGGGGTGTATTTTAAAACGATATTTTGAAATAAATATTGAATGCCATTAAATCATACCTCAGAGATCTTACAAGTAACAATATATCAAATGGACACTCAGATCTAGAACATAATTAAATATTTAAAATCAGTCTAAAAACTTATGAATATCTGGCGCAATTTTACGCTCAATGCTTAGCTCAATGATAGAGCATTGGCGTAGCATTCGGGAGGACACGTGTTCTATCCCAGCGGCCGACTATCCTGACTGAGGTTTTTCCAGTTTTTCCTCAGTCACACCAGGCAAATGCCGGGATGGCACTTTCAACATAGGCTCTAGTCGACACCTGCCCGAATCCTTTCCCTTCCCCTATTCTGACCTGAGTCTTAGAAGCCTAAAGGTCACAAATAAAATTCAAATCCAAATACACTCAATGCCACGTACTGTGGTGATATCACTGACATCTGCACATCGGTATACTTATATCCATCCAGATGAAGACACCGATACATGATTTAAATTGACTGTACTTTGTCAGACAATGTGCCCCCTGAATAACTTTTGACACAGTGTTCTTGTGCCATTCAGCGAATTCTACCCAATTTTACACTTGTAACAGTGTGAATTTCTGGTGACTATTAGTGTAGCGACGTCCAGATATCAGTGTTACTTGACTGTCTGTCACCATAGTGCACGGCATTTAGTGTATTCATAGCTGGCGTACCACCAACCGTGCTATTACTAACTCTCAACAATTTATCTTCAATCACTGGCCCATGGTACCTAATTATTGACACAAACTCTGTTTCTATGCTGATTTTAAATACATAATTATCTTCTAGATCTGAGTGTCCACTTGAAATAGTGTTACTTGTTAGTTTCATACTCATTGCTCGTTTTTACTTACCATATCGATGACATAATTTCATCCGATCGTAAGCTCTTGGAACTCGTATACGCTACAGATTTATTGAAATTAGAGACTATCATAATGATGTTACCCTCCAAACTCTATAGTCTGCGGTTTACATTTCACGGTTTCCAAGTATAATATATTAAACTTTTATTGGTATCCTGCAATATCGAATACTAGACATACTGAACAAACAATACTATTTCATTCTGAAACTTGTAAATATAAATGATACGCTTATGAAAACACTGAATGACCTTAGATTTTTGTTTAACATGATGCAAGTCACGATCAAAAGAATTAACGTTCTGCATGTACTCAGAATAGTGGGTGCAAGCATTTCCTGTATATCAGAATCTAGCCAAACAAGTACAAAGTCTCACTTAAGCGTCTTTACAGGTTATTAATGTGTACAACTCTTTCTCGCGCCATCAGATTTCTTTGTAGAAGATCATTGCTTAGTACAAATGAATTGATTCATTAAGACTTGAAAGTAAAAAAAATTATATAAATGAAAATAAGTTGTTAAACAGTTTGCCTAAAATGTTTCCGTCCGTGGGCAAGATATTGCAAACAAACAAGTTTTATTTGTATTATATTACGTTCGGATATTAGATTTAATGCTCTAGTCGCCTGTTATTACATAAACCATTATGTATTTACATAATGAAACAGTAAAATTAATATTTCTTTTCAGGAAACAAGAACCTGAAACGTTCTACATTATGAAAATAATGAAATAATAACACTGGAGATGTGAGTTCTGCATATCAAATTTTTGATATGAAAATTAAGCCTGTTTCTGGTCAGGGAGGTTGGAATGCTTTACACACATTTATTCAGATAACTGCGTAAGATAAAGAATCATACTATGATAACCTGTATACGTATAAAAACTTGATTGAGAATAAAACTTACGAAATGAATAGCAAACACGACATGTTAGTATTTCTTTATAGGAACAGCTTTCAGAACAATTTCTTTTCAAAACCGTGGATTTCCTTCACTGAAATAGAAACATTTCTAACTCAAATCTCCTACAATTTTCCTTGACAGTCTCTAGACTTTTAAAGTGGGAAAAAGTGATCATCTTCAGAATGAAGAGACGGAGTAACTGTAGCCCTCGGAGGAATAAATCTCAATTCCTTTTTTTTTTCTATAAAATGGGAATTTGTTACGGGAGCATGCGTCATGGTTTTGTCTCTCTGTGTGTGAATGTATGAGAACTGCGCAAAACACCAAGCACGTGTAGGGTCACTGAGGACTTAACACTCAAAGAATTTAAGGTTGATGACCTAAACGCACACACACACATACAGTAGAAAAGAGAAAGGAAAATGAAGGAGAAGGACATTTCGGATTCTAACCTACCTCTGCGGTAAAACAGAGAAGAAACAGAGCAACACAGAGATTGTGTAGAATAGATAGGTGATAAATTGTGTGAAGCGGCGAGGAAAAGAAAATTATAACGAAGCGAAGAAGTTCTCAAATTCTTATCGCACCTTGTTTTCATACAAGACTCTCATCAGATCAGGTTATATGCCCTAGCACCAAATTCTGAACCGAAATTATACAATATTAGAAATATTAAGAAATCTAATTTAACTTCTTATGAGAGTTCATATTTTTTATGTATTACTTTGGTGTAACATCTAACTGGAATCTGCTTGAAGTAATGAAGGGTAGAAAGTCTTTAAAAATGCATACTAATGGATTATAGAATAAGCTAGAAGAAATTAAAAAGTGTATGAAAACCCTTCAGTGAACAGATCCTGCTGAACTTTACAGATGAATTTTTTAAAATCTTTTTTTACTTTGTGCTATCGAAAGGGAGGACAAGGGAAAGCAGAGACTCTTGTGTTTGTTCAATGTACCATTTTTGTTTCGATCGTGGACAGTTAGGAAAACCATCGGTTATAATGTTCAGTTTGAACACGAGTTGAAGTGCCCTACCGTCTAATGAGGATCGGAGCATTGGCAAATTTCTTTTACGTTATTGGAAATTATGTTTTCAGCTTCAGTATGATTAACGCATATGCGTAGAAAGAGAAAATGGTTTGTTATAGAAACATACGTTCAATGCTGGGCACTGGTTTCTTGCGGACGGATTCATCGCTTATTTTCGCACAAATGGAGAATATTATAATCCACTGTAAATTCTGTTCTGTCCCACTAATTGACAAATCAAAAAGCTGTTAAACAGTGACGTATATCATGACAGTGCATAATTCTTGGGAGTAATGTAGTTTATATCTTCAGACAATCATCTGCATTGTTTTATTCTGGAGTTCACTTATGAGCGGCAGTTTGTTCCAACTAGAAAGACGTTGACCCTCCCATTTCGCGACCCGTGTTCGAAATCCGCTTAAGCCTTTCCTGCTTTTATTCCTAGTATCAATGACAATATTTTATCAGTCAAATTACTCCATGCAACTAGGTTACCTTAGATTTTCTTCAGGAACGTTTATGGAAATTTAAAGAAATAAGCTGTGCTTATTTAGTATACTTGGCCAGTGATTAAAATTAGACCCGTTGAACCTATCATGTTTTATTTATTGGTTTGCTGATTTATAAAACGTATCATTATACACACGAATTCTTATTATTATGAAGGATATATTTCTGGTTTCAAAGAAGTTTAATAGTAAGCCTGAAACATTTTGGACAGGATAGCAGTAAGATATATGAACAGAATATATTTGGAAAAATAAATTCGTAAGACTTGTGGTAAGAGAGAGAGAGAGAGAGAGAGAGAGAAAGATGTGGAAGGTAATTTATAGATAGATGAATCGACCTGACATAAGATTCCTAAAAGTAGAAAATTAATTCATTTCCATAAATAGATATATAGATTTATGATTGATTAACTGGTATCTTGGCGGTCGAATGAAGAGACTACGATTTGGTTGACTATTTATATGACTTTTAATCTATTGAAGTTGGCTTGGTGTCATATTTGAAATGGATTTGTCAGCCGTAGCTTGCATATAGAGGATGAGAACGACCAAATTAATGCATATGGAAATTTATATGTATATATATAAATGCCGGTCAGGACACTGGAGACTTTTTTCACAATGTTCCCCTACCTTGCGCTCTGATGTGCACTCAGCCTCCTATCAAATTGAGTACCAGCGTGTCCTTGGTATTCCTGGGTACCTTGGGAAGGTAAAGGCGGTCGAGCGTCGGACTGACCACCCCACCTCACTTCGTACCGTTGATCAAGAAAATGTGGAGCGCTACCTCCAAATCCCCCATGTGCTATTCACGGCGAGTGCGTATCGCACAGGGGATAGCTTTACCTTATATATATATATATATATCATCCTATTCAGCCGTTTTCTATCCACTGCTGGATGAAGATATATATTACATGTATTTCATACTGAGAAATTAATGTGCTTGTATCTTAAAGTTAAAAGCAGTACTCAAAATAACCGGTATCCTTTTTGTAAAATATCTAATATTATAGGAACACTCGTGCTGAAAGATAGTTCACAGGGTTTTCTCTCTTCTTTTTCAGATTACAATGTTAATTCTTCTCTTCGTTGACATATTACAAGTGGACATAGATGACCATGGAACGACACTTTTAGCTACGGAATAATATAATACTGTCACGCATTTCTTTTGAACTTTTTCTGTCTTGAAAGATGAATATTACACGTGTTTCTTTCCGAGCTATTCCTCTTTCTAGAAACTTATAAATGTAATTTAATAAAACGTAATATATAGAATATTTCATAGTAACTGTTTACTGAAGATGTAGGTTACACAGCAGAAGAATTGACTGATTAATTGCTTAAATTTGATCTGGTTGTTTGATAGATCTTGCAAAGTTTTATTTGGGGTACATTTTTATAAGACTAATTTTAATGTAGTAAACAGTAAATGTGTAACTGTAAATCAATAGTTACATAACGGAATTTAAAAAACACAATAGGAAGGTGAAGAAACAGTGTATTAACATTTACATTCAAAAGTCAAACAGCACACAATCAATTTCAGTAAATACATAACAAATTACATAACCACTATATTCCATAAATTAATAATTATATCAATATGCTCTGGATTACGTTTTCACATATATCTTTTTCCGGCATTATTCATTTTTTGAGAACTCCTGAATGTCCTGCTGAGTGCCCTAAAGGTACACTAACCCCAGCTTGGCGATACAATTTTCAAAATAGTATCGGGGTTTACCAGGGTTGAAATACATCAGTGATGTTAGTAATCACGAGATAAGGAAAGTAATGTGTAATTATGTAGGTATGAAAAATTTAAATATAAAAATGTTTGAAATTTGGATATCAATTCGTAGAAAATCAATGAATCATACCTTGCCCTTGTATAAAGTTATTATCATTTTTAGCTTTTAGCCTATACAATACACTATTTTATGCCAACTTTTGGTAATAAATTAACAATATGAGAGTACGTAATGTCATTTTAAGGAAGTTCAGACATGTGTGTCAAAAACAATTTAACTGGAAAGGGATACTAGTTTTGAAATTTTTTCCTTCGGAAATTAGAACTATTTTCCGTGTAATTGATTTATAAGCTAGAAAACTGTTTAAGTCATAAGAGTTTAAATATTACATATCGTTTGTGTGGTATTCAAACTGAGTGATTAAATTCAAACGTCTGGTATTGTAGCGTGTACAATCAGTCTTTTTTACATTCTATGTTAGATGGGTAGGCTGTACCATCTTTTAACTTGAGAGTAAATTAAGAACTAGGAAATCACATGAATAACTAAATACGGACAGAAATTTTCTCATGGAAAATCATACAAAATATAATAGTATAAAATAAAAACCAGTGATAGGATAAATTAATAATAAACCAATAAAAACTCCATAAACATACTAATTACATAATCAAATTAATAGATCGCTGCACAATATAACAAATCTCGTCACTATTGTCCTATTACTGTTGAACTAGCTTTACGATATTATAAATTTACTATTTTTTTCAGTTCTGTCTTTCTGATAAACGAACACATGTGACATTTTAAATGTAAACGAGTTCTCTACGAATAATAACCGGGCAAGTTTTTGAGAAATTGTTTTATTTATCTAATTTGCATTATTCCAGCTACACACATAGTCCATTTAATCTGTAAAAAAGAGCCTTACCTTTCAAATCGTCGGGTAGTTATGATTTCTGGATATGTTTTGTATGTTGGGACCTATATTAAAATCCAAATTTTCTACCTTGGCGTACCGCCGCGCGCCGTCATATTGAGAAAGCTTCGAAAATTTCGACCTTTTTGGTTTTAACGTGATATCTCTTAAACGTTGGATTTTACGGTACAATAAATCATTTGATTAAGTTCCAATATTAAAAACAAGTAAATTTGCTACAATGTGAGTGCAGAATGGCTTTCCACGGTACAGAAAGAGGAAAAGGATACAGGGCCTGAATCCCTTCTTGCATTTTTTCATGTAGGTGCAAAAAGGATGCAGCAGTGCATGTGGGCGCAGCAAATCAGGGATCAACTGCTTTTTAATATGTTAATTTTGGGTCAGACAGTAGTGCACAAATTTGCCTGAAGTAGTTGTCGATTGTGGTACCGAAGATGGGGACACCCCATTTGTGTTTGAGCGTCTATATGAGGAAGCAGCAAATTATGTTGCAAAAATTGAATACCTTAAGGATGTTATGGTGAACATGGAAGTTGAAGAGATCACTCCCGGTTCTTCTAAGCGACTACAATTATAAATTTTTCCTTTTGCAATGTTTCCATGTGGTTTCAAATTTTCATTATTGTAATGTTTGTTTTCTAAAGTAATAAATTCTATGGCACTGCTTATTTGTATGTGTTTGTTTTTAAACTACGCAAACTTTGAAGAATCTTGGAAACTATTGGTGAGACGAAACTACTTGCGCACTCAAATTGTAGCAAATTTACTCTTGTTTAATGGAAGATAACCACTTTTACTGCAAAACCCAATCTTTAAGAGATATCACGAGAAAAACAAAAAAGGGCAAAATTTTAGAAGTTATTTTCAATATGCCAGCATGTACGGGGGCACGCTAAGGTCAAAACTTTGGATTTTTAATAAGAATCCCAACATGCAAAACATATTCAAAAGTCATAACTACCCGAAATTTTGCAAGGTACAATATACAAATTGACTGTACTAACATAGCTAAGAGAAAAGTCCTTACCTATCCTATAGGTAATATACCCATTCTAGATCTTTCCAGGAACATTAATAAAGAAGGTAGCCAAAGTTATCGTCTAGTTTTTGGTGAATTTAAGGAAAGCATCGGGGAGTAGGGCCGACATCAGAACTCGAACCTGTATGCTTGTTCGATGCATACAGCAAGTGAGAATTGACCCCAGTGGTGATATTCAACCGAACTAACAACCGGTTCGCACTACTTGTTAATTCTGTTGCAATAAGGTGATACAGCTATAAACGTTTTCGCCACAGATAAAATTTTACACACGCATCACATTTTACAAGAACGGAGTTGGAATGAAGGCGACACAAAAATTCAGAACCATTATGCTGAAAGTATGTTTGAGAACCACTTCAGTAACTTCTAGCAGGTTATATTAGCAAAATTTCCAACTTACATAATTGTAAAGTAATATTGAATTGAAAGCTGTTGAAATTACACATCTATTTAAATATATTAAAGAAGTGTTTACTAAAATATACTAAGGTGGAAACAATTTTGATACCGGCCTAAATTACAATTTTAGAAGAAATCTTTCCCTTTTATTAAAGTACTACAAACGAAAGAAATGATTTTGATACTGCACTAAATGATTGTCTTAGAAGATTTCCCTCATATGACTAATGCACTGGGTGTAAATGTAGAATATTAACAGTTATGCAAAACTTATTGCTGAACGGTATGATTTCATCTTTACTTTTAATGTTGTTATATTTCAATTTATGCCTCACACTGTCAGTTTTAGTCACATCAGGAAAATCTTCTAAGGCAGTCAATTTACAGCATTTTTTAAATATATGAAAACTGAATGCACAAAGGTACTGGAATACAAAACAAATCTTTATCGCCTGTTCTTTCTCGATAAGCTAAAATCAAATAATTAATTAGTTAAAAAGTGAATAAAGGATTAGTTAATTGAAATAATTGAAAGACGAACAATTACACTTTAGATTGGTAAATTGACAAATTCTGAAAATTCGTATAAAAATTTGCAGATACTTAATTTTCGTTACAAAGTGCAAACGCTATCGATTTTTTCTTTCTTGTATTCTCCTAAGACTCTACTTTAAAAGACAAACAAGGAGAACTAAATGACTTCCTTTTTCATTATATAAATGGCCATCTCAATACAACACATACTTACGCATAATATTGAAGAATTAGAAAAAATACGATTTCACGCTTTACACTCCTGCATCATCAGCCTTCTATTTATCGGTTATCGAAAAACAATGAAAGGAGAATTCAAACTCTTCTTTGGTTCTCTGAAGCACCTATCTCGTTCTTTTTCTTCAGCCTTCGGTCTTCAATAGTTTGGGGAAGATTTTATATACTTTTCTGGTTCCCATTTGTTGACGGGTCTGCTAAAACGATAGACAAATGTTTCTAACGCCCTGGATATCTGGATCTCTTGAACTTCTTATTCCTTCACGACCGAATATATCTTGAAAGTGTTAGAAATTCGTTTTCACAATCATGACATCATACTTCTCTTTAATTTCTTTCATTAAATAGGAAACTCTCACATATATGTTATTTACTCAGTCGTTCAGCTTTCATAATGGTATCAGTGACCTCTTTCAAAATGTCAGTCATTAAATCTTCCAAAAACTTTAGGTTCTCTTAATAAACTTGCTAAATAGAATTTTAGGCTCTAACTGAAAATTCATTTCATAATCTATACACTGACTCTTCCGGCGTTCTTAGTCTGTGTTTGTCCACATCATAACCGGAAGCACTCAAATGAAGTAAGTTTTTTATACATTAGTTGTACAGCTAATCAAATCGTTTATTCTACCGGTTCGGTGAACCAACCGAACTGCTAACAGCCGATTCGAGATAACCGGTATCAACCCGCTGAATATCACCATTGGCTAGACCAGTGCATCTCTGTAACTTTTCCAACAGTTCTTTTTAAACAAATCCCATAATGGATCCTCTTCCTTCTCCATAATGTATATAGTTCTGTTAATAAAAGCAAATTAAATATTCATATTGATTGGACGGTGAGAACGTTTCAGATTCTAGGACAGCAGAGACGCATATATGTAAAAAGTACCTTACGTATTTACTGTATGGCTTACGGAACTCGCGAGCTCATCGCCGCAGTAACAGACGTTCGTCATAGGACTCTATCCTGAGCAAGATCAAGCCACTTTTCATCACAAACACTTACTTCACGAAGATCCCTTCTAACCTTCCGATGTAATCTCGGTCTTTCTATCGATCCCTTTCCTCCCAGTTTACCAACCACGATGAAATATTGTGATACAACAAAGAATCTAAAAATATCATTTATGGATATACTATAGCAAAACGTTTGGTAATGGATGTACAACAAAATATTTAATGAAAATATAATTGGACTGTAACCGTCTGCTAAATTCTTAATGAACGACTTGCATGTCTGTAGCCGAAACGCGATATTAGCGTGATCGACCTCAAGTTCATTTACGCTTCGCAACAGGGAAAACTGTGATGCAGGCTTGACTTTTAAAAAGTAGGAAAATTTCCAGAGCATTGACGTAGTTAGGTAGAAAGTGACGAGTTGATTGAGGGGATCTGGAAAGTTAGTGGAAATCCAACCATTGTACGAGAACGAGTAGTCTGTCGGCCTGCACCCGTTCCGAGTTGGTAGCCAGAGTGAACTCACTCTATAACTTAGCAAGTAAGTGATACGATATTTCTCCAAATCGTATGCCATCATGTCTATTGAATTCTGATTGATCAACAAATTAACTGAGTATTGATTAACTGTTTGACTTAGATTCACATTTTAAGTTATTTGTACTGTTATTTATTTTATGAAATTAGGATGGAAAACTATTTCTTTATTGTCTCAATTTTAATAACTTAGCTGCCGTTGCCAGCCGATTATTGAATTTCGCCACTGTTGCATTCCATGATAATTGAAAAGGCGACTTCTCTATTTTATTTACTGATTCCTACTCCGATACCAAAGTAGAAAGTAAGGTTTACAAGCGACTAAAGATTTACCTAATGGATCACAGATTTAATCTGAGCTACGTTTCGCACTGATCAATTCAGCACCTATTTCTAAGCCACTTACCCATCAATATCTGGACGTTATTGAAGCTGGAAGCTTACAAATGGATGGTGGGATCAGACAACCAAAACTAGATGGGAATTACACCTGCCGGTGATTTATGTTACTCCGAAGCAACACACACTCGTGTAGATGCAGTTCGCACCTAGGATTTCTTAGTTGTGTGTTTGACATCGCAGGGTTAATATTATTGAAATATATTAACGTGTATGGCAAAACGCCCGTCACACGCAACTAGGTAACATGGTGAAGTTGTGCGGGATTTTTAATGATGAAAAGTACTATCCCTATATGCGTTTAAACAAATGTATAACGTTAGTGTTGAAAAGTTAACTCATTCATGGTGGAGGTTACATTGCCCCGAAAATTAGTTCAAATTCGGAAACCTTACATAATCTGGTCGCGAAAATGTTGTTTTTCGGAAAATATAAATCTTGCAATACTAATTTATTCATGTAATGCCAAAATTTAGATGTAAGCGAGGTGATAGTTTAGATCTTTCTCAGGTGGAATTATACTAACTGCATGAGTTGTATAACATAAAATGTTCACAAAGGGAAGCTAAACATCAGTATAATACGATATCAAAGTCTAGGAACAGGAAAGTGGGGTTAAATGACGAAAGGCAACCTATGCGAGTCATCGTTAATGTTTACAGTTCCTCATAGCCGATTCCAAGGTTCAATGCCTAAACCGTTGACATCGAGCAATTCTTTAAGCAATACGAGGGCGCCCAAAACCAACACTGATGTACGGAGGACCAGGCCAAGGAATTTTTACTAACAACTATTTTTGGGGGAAAGTCACGATTGGGTACAATTACGGATTAAAAAGTTAGGATCCAAGCGAAGTCTTATGAGGAGTTTAAAAAGGCAATTATTCAGGCATTTAGGAAACCAAAAGCTACAGCGGACCCAGGTTTGAGTTTACGTCAACGAGTACACAAACTGAGTGAAACCGTAAAGGACTATTTATACGATATGTTGGTATTAATCGAACGTTTCGATCCGGAATTGCCAGAAGAGCATTCCCTAAGCTGATTAAAAATGAGTTGCAACCGTAATACCTTGAAAAAGTAGGAACCAAGGAGTTTAGTACAGTGGAAGATATGTTAAGAAAGTTGGTAGCCATTGAAACAAATCCGTATAATGTAGATTGAGTTAAAAAATAAAGGAACACAAAAGCGTTAAACATAAGTCAAAGAAGCAATCCAAAGGTGGAAAGAATGTGACAACGTTGTCAGATCCTTGTGATGGTGAAATAATGTTTCCCTCTCCTTCTTCCTCGGAATATTCCGACTCAACAGAGAGTTCAGAGTCTTCAGAAGAAGAAGAAAGCGCGAGAAAAGACAAACGGAAACACAAACGTAACAAAAATAAAACCAAGCAACCTGCACAAAGTACCAAGCAAATTAAACATAAAAATGGGGAAGTTGAAAGATTGGCTAGACAAATGATAAAGCTATCAATGCATGTAAATATGTCGGATGAGTCACCATCATCTGATCAGAAACAGAATCATGGAAACTGCAAAAGTACAAAATTCATAGGCAAAGGCCCAAACAAGAAAAAGAACAGAGCTAAACGGCCAAATGATGATGTTAGTAGTAATATTTTTTAAGCAATTCATATAGTAACGAAACCGAAAATTTTAGAGGACGAAGTAGTTATAGCTCTCGAGGCCGAGCTGATAGAAATTACAACAATTATAAAGGTAATTTCAATAAAACAATGAGGAAATTACCGGGAATATAACAAACAAAATCAAAATTGACATTCGAATAGAGGAAACTCTGGAAAGTGTGGCAACAATTATCAGCCAAGATCCAGATTTTAGAGGTAGTGAACGTGGTAATTGTCCTAGAGGTCTGCGTAACCAGTACCATCGTTTTCAAGGCGAAAATCGGTATTATCAACATTACAATTCACAGAATTACCAGCAGCAACCTTATCAACAACCGTATTACCAACAACAACAACAACATTTTGTTAGTAATAGATTAGCTAATCCTTATCTAGGCAGTTACAGAATTCAGTGCCAAATCAAATACTTTGCTAGCGATGTGTAGGTCCGAATCGTGTTAGTGCCGCGTGTATGAGAACTAACACATCTATAAACTAAATAGGAACGTAATTGGACAGGGCACAATTATGTCTAAACAAGAAAAATCAACAGTGCCTCTAGTTTGTAAAGAAGAGATACCATTTGTACACATTACTGTAAATGGTCATAAAATGGAAGCATTAGTAGATTCTGCATCACAAATTTCATTAATAAATAAGTCCTTGATAAATGATAATATGTGGATTGTAAATTTGAATACCAAATTGAGAGGGGTAACGCAAACAGTAATAACATTGAACAAAGTGGCCATAGTGAAATTTGAATTTAAAGCAAATCATTTTGCTATAGTTATAAATTGTAGAACGATTCCCGAAGCATATTTTGATTGGAAATGGCTTTTTGATACCCCATAGGTAACAAATTAATTAAGAGGATAATAGTATAACACTGGATAAGTTTGGCAAACGGCCGCAAAAGTTATTGACAAATGTACAAGCGTTATATATGGTCTCAGAAATATGTTACCAGCTAAGACAATGTATACTGTCAAAATTATTAACGGAAAGGAAAACTTTAATCCCGCCGAGAACGATATTAAAAGTAACACTAAAACTTTGCTACTACCAAACCGGAACCGAACTACTATTAGAAATAGGAAAGAAATTACGGAATTCAGGTGCGTTAAATTTAGAATCTGCAATTATGGAAATTGCAAACCCTGAAAACAAAAAAAAATGGAATTACCATAAGAGTTAAAAATAGGAAGAGCGGAAAATGTATGTTTGTCCACGACACGGCAGTTACACAAAAATAAGTTAGGAGGAAAACGTTTATTATTTGAAGACAGGTGACTATTTGATGCGAAGCGCATCAGATTTGGTGAAGATGCGAGCCCAGATATTAAGAAACAAATTATAGCATTATGTTACGAGTATGTAGACGTATTTACTTGGGATAAGGAGCGTTTAGGAAGAGTAAAAGATTTTGAACATAGCATTGAACTGATCACATAGACGCCGTGTAATAAAGCTCAGTATGCTCCACCTGAAGCGTGGTTACCGCAAGTGAGAGACGAAATAAACAGCCTTTTTGAAGCAAAATTTAATCGAATGCAGTTAAAGTTTTTTAATAGTCCAATGCTCTTCGTGAGAAAGCCATCAGGCGATTTGAGAGCAGTGATTGACCTGAAAGAATTAAATAAGAGAGATGCGTTTCATGGTGTAAGCCTCCCAAGCATAAAATCGTTAGTTTCGTCCATTGCTGGGCATAAATGGATTGTAAAGATGGACTTAAAAAGTGCATATTTCTGCATAACACTTTCTAAGGAATGTAGGCAGTATAGAGCATTTAACATACCTTCGTTAGGAACATTTCAATTCACAGCTTTGCCCATGGGATACCTTTACTCCCCAGCTGTGTTTTCGAGACTATTGTCTAAAACACTGACTAATATAAGTCCAACCAATGTAGTATTTTATATGGATGATATTTCTGTGTTTCATGACCAAGAGAAAGCAATACCGTTAATATTAACTGAAATTTTTCAAAAGTTACGTCAAACAGGATTGAAGTTATCGATTGAGAATTCCCAATTTTTGTTTCACTCCATAGAGTCGCTAGCACACGCAATTACAAGTAAAGGATATGACGTAGCACCGAGAATAAAGAAGTTAGTAGATTTCTGACTTCTGCGTAGATTTTTATGATTGCCAAACTTCCTAAGACGTTTTTGTGCATGGTACGCAGAATTCGTAGCACCATTAGAGTGTGTACATCGCAAAGGTAAGAAATTTCAGTGGGGTGACGAACAACAGGAAAACAATTACTTGTCAGGAAAACAATTTGAGTTGTTGACAGATTCTCTACCAATAGCGTACTTGAAAATACTAAGAACATGTCACCAAAATTGGCACGAGCTCTAATATATAAGGATCAATTTAATTACATTCCAGTGTACGTCAAAAGTGCAAAAAATTGCGCAGACGGATTATCAAGGCACACCCAAACACTAAAACAAACAGGTGATTTTTTTTAATGGAAGAAGCACAATGTAATGTTGTAATTTAAAACATAATGTACTTAGAGAAACTACAAAAAACTCACAAGTAGAGAATCAAGCAAGATATTATGAACTTCCAGGAACCAAGCTGTTTCGCGCGCATCGATTAGCGAATATTACGAAGTATGTAGTGTGTGTTCCGGACAAGATTAAAGATAAAGTGTTTAGCTTAATACATGCTGCAACTCCTTTTGGATTTTCTAAAATGTACAAGGCTTGTTTGGAAAAGATATACCTACTAAAAATGAAGCAATGTATTTTTTTTAAAAACAAAGCAATGTGAAAATCGTCAGAGGGTTAAGCGCAAGAAAAGGAATACATCGATTACACCATTGACCTTTAGAAAAGAATCATTGACCTTGACATTACAATCCTATGGAAAGGATCCAGATCGACAAGGTAGGTCCTTTGTGTACATCTAGCCGATTTCATCATAAATATATATTAATAACACTGGATATGGCAACAAGGTATGTCATGGCAGTGTCTATACGCAATGTGGAAGCGACAACGCTAGCAGATGCACTGATGAATGGGGAATTTTCATATCATGGATTGCTAAAAATGATAAGCTGGGATAGATCGAAAGTTTACATAAGTCGAAAGTGTTTGAAGAAGTGATAAAAGATAATAAGAATATAACTAGATTTTTGTTAATGTGGAACAACATCATACTCATAAACCGTGGAACGATATAATGGCGTATTACAGGACTGCTTGTGTCACTTTGTAACTGCAAAAGGAACTGAGTTGGGCATCCAGTTAAAACCAATAGTATATGAAAGCTATGAAATACAGTCCATATTATCTTTTATGGATTTTAACCAAAACTACCTGTAGATTTACCATGTCAACATGTGGATAATGAAGTGAGACTTCAACAACTGGAAACCGCTAGGAAGTTAGCATACGAAAACTTAAACAGAAAATTTAAGAAACGAAAACAGTGATTTGAAGAATCTGGATTGGAACCAGAGAAGTTCGAAGTAAACCAGGTAGTGCTCGTATTAGACACGACTACTAAGGCGATTGTGCCAAAAGCATTTACTCGCTTATATTCGATTCACGGAACGATTACGAAGCGCATACATGAGAATACCTACCAAATACTGATGAAAAATAAGAAAGGCAAGTGGATTCAAGATGAGATTGAAGTTTGTGGGATAGACAACAATACTAACTAGACTAAGTTTTATTTTATGAAAATAAGGAAATTAAGTTGGGACTAATTCAATTTTCTCGAAGGATTTATCATCTTTGTGTTACAAAACATGCGACGAAGGGGAACCTGAATTATGGACAACTAATTATGGTCGTTCTCTGTTTAAATACATAATAGAAACATAATTAATTTAGAATAATTGGAAATTGCAAATTATTTGGACTAGGACCAATCAGCAGATCTGATGATTTATGTAATTCGTGTGCGAAATTACAAAGCTAATTTCAAAGTGGTCCATGAAAGCAAAGTTAAAGTACGTAAAGTGCAAGGGAAATGCAAGTGTGATTAATAACAGGCCACGATAACGAAGTAAATAATGTAATCAATTGTTAATCATGTTTCTATTCACTCCAAAATCGACTAACATCGCGATTAATATCAAGGAAATTAAAAATATATAGAACCGTTATTCTGCCGGTAATACTTTACGGTTGCGAAAGTTGGAGTACGACCCTAGCAGATGAACATAAATTACGTGTATGTGAAAATAAGGTTTTGAGAAAGATATACGGACCAAAACGCGATGAGATGACTGGAGAGTAGAGGAGACTGCATAACGAAGAACTCCACGGACTGTACGATTCACCAGATGTTGTAAAAATAATGAAATCGCGAAAACTAAGGGGCCGGCCACGTAGCTCGGATGGGGGAAAACAAAGATTATATTTTATTCTGAATAGAAGGCCGGATGGAAGGAGACCATTGAGAAGACCGAGACGTCGTTGGGAGAAAAATATTAGAAGAGATCTTCGAGAACTAGGTGTCCGTGATGAAAACTGGCTTGATATTGCCCATGATAGAATCCAATGGCGAACGTTTGTTACTACGGCGATGAACTTGCGAGTTCCGTAAGCCATAGAGTTAGTTAGTTAAAATTGTTAAAGATAAACGCCAATAAATATTGGAACAGTAAATCCGAATTTGAAAAAGATAAATATGGTGAAATACGAAAATATAAACGTAAGGATAATTAAGGTAAAGAATAATAAATAATAATAATATATGTGCACATAAATAAATAAATAGATAAAATGTTATCATTAATTTTTATTATGGTCTGGACTCAGAGCATACGACATTGGTACTAACATACGAAATTCTGAAAGAGCGCACTTGTGTTGAAATTTTTCGCTGGTCGAACAACATAAGTTTGTGGATTTCTCAGATTTGAAAAAATGGATTATAGTTTGGAGTCTACAAAGTAATGTAAATGAATGATGAGAATAAATAAATAAATAAGTCATTCTACATGGAAATTAGCAATACTTAATCACTAACAGGTAACGTTTTATTTATAACATCGGAAAAACGACCCTAAGTATATGTATCGTACTGCTGCTGACAGCAACAGGAAATGCCGAAAACGAATTTGAGGAATATAGGCAAGCGACAAAAGAACATTATTGCATATCATTGCAGAACACTGAGATTACGTTGTTTTCTTCTGAAAGTATTTGTTTACCATTAGTGATACACTTTGATTTTAGTTTTGAAACTCTATCAAAGATAAATTGTTTTGGATTAACATCATACGTTGAATATTTGAAACAGGATACCTTGAATTTTAGGCAGAAACTCCAAACATTTGTACCGTTGACAATGTTTAATGAACATATGGTAAATTAGCAGAATATAAATAAAATCTGAAAAACAAAGTAAATACTGACAGGAAACATGTTGTGTACTCACATAATTAGGATATACAAGGCAAATATTGCATAGAGAATAGTAGACTCACTTGAAATTATACAAACAAACAATTCACTTAAATTACAATGGATTGAATCTGGAAGCTGTTTTAATGTGTTCGGAATTTTATTTCTTTTAAATTTGCTAATCAATCTTTTTGAGGAGAGTTGGTAACACCAAACGATATTTATAATTGATCAAGAACTTGAGAATTGATAATTAAATAAACTAAAATCAGTAAATTAATTATTGTGGAAGTTGGTATCAAATAAATTAAAATTTTAAGCAAATAAAATCAAAATCATTTTTAAAATTCAAGAACAACTTTTATTTTGTAACATAATTAACATTAATAAAAGTATGGATTTTGCAATACTCTTCCAAAGTGAATTAGATGATCCGTACACTTTTAGAAATACAAGGGAGAAGTTTCATCCTTGCACTTAATCTGAAAGTACATAGATGGAATTGTCTTCCGGTTGAAATTGGTACAAGGAATATTTCGCACAAGATTGTTAGGGAAATATGTAATGTTCAACAATGCTTGCACAAATATTGTAATAATGATTATTGTATAACGGAAATACTATGCTATTGTAATATCCCTTGTGTTCACAGACGCGCGTATATTACGTAAGTACACCGACAGTGTTTATAGGACAAATTTGAGTTTAATTATGTAATCAAAACAAACAAGTGAGTGACACAAACAGTGGTAGACGGACAGACAACTCCACACCAAAGCACCAGATAGAACTAATATCAAGAAATAGAGAGAACTGGAATCGATGGAGGACAAGAGGATGGTTGGAGGACCGCCCCTAAAATTCACCTATAAAACCCAACCGCATGAACTACTGAGTATCACTTACTCTAGGGTGGTCAACTCCTCTCCCTTCACCTGTCCACAGAAGGCATCGCTTCTGGGACATCCCGATACACAGAAGGCATCGCTTCTGGTATCATCCTGCATATACAGAAGGCATCGCTTCTGATATACGCTTTACGTAACTAATCCCTCCCTCTGTTCACAGAAGGCATCGCTTCTGGGACAACCTCGCATTCACAGAAGGCATCGCTTCTGGTGTGCAATCTACCTAACATTACCTTATTGCACACAGAAGGCATCGCTTCTGGTGCATCACAGACACACAGAAGGCTTCGCTTCTGATGTCTTCCTTTCGTGCACAGAAGGCATCGCTTCTGACACGGCACCTAGTCCCGGACCTCTCCTTAGATAACACCACCCAAGGAGAAGACGTCTACACTAACCATTTCTGTACTTAGTCGTCAAAGGGACCCTATTTTTGTTAACCTATTAGTAATTTGTTCATTTATTGCATTTATAATAAAATTGGTTAATTTCTTCCGTTACTCCCTTTTTGCTTTTTTACATACGCTTCCAAGTATTTAAAATTTCTTTACTTTCTCTATGTTCTCATTCATAATTGTTATGTATCTATTTCCGTTATTCTCTGTGTTTCGGCTTGTAATAATGCATTTTGTTTTCTCTATTTCTCTATGTTTACCTGCAGACCTATGTCATCGCACGCTTTTACTAAGATATCGGGGTTACTTTGTAGCATATATATCGTCCTTTATTAAATCTACTTCATCCGCGTATACGAACAATTGATTCAAGCTATTCAATATTAGTATCTTTTGTCTTCTTTTATTCTCTGAGTCGCGTATTTCAAGGCAAAGTTAAACAGTAATGGTGACAAGGCATCACCTTGTTTCAACCAGTTGCAAATCTCGAAACTATTTGACATATTAATACCTACACGTACTTTGATTATGGGGTCGCTGAGACACATCCTCACTAGTTGAAAAGGATTTTTTCGGAATTCTAAATCGTACCACAATATTGTATAACGTTTCCTTTTGATAGAGTCATATGCTTTCTTAAAGTCAATGAATAACTGGTGAACCGTCCCATTGTATCCCCATTTTTCTCTAAGATTTGTCTCAAGGCGAAATTCTGGTTCAACGTGGATCTAGTTTCTTCTAAATCCACATTGGTGATCTCCAACTATTTTATCTACGTATACGCCTAGGCGAGTTAGTGGGATTTTACTCAGCAGTTTTTAACAAGTTGAGAGTAATGAGATTCCGCGGTAGTAAAAAGCACCTAACTACGTAAAATATTACTTGTTGGATTCGCTTCTCTTTATGATTCCTCTTCCCTTCCTTCGGTGAAGCCTCAAACTATATAAATTATTCTCTTCGTTTTCCCAACCTTGCGCAATATTTAAACATGATATATTTTAGTTTCTGTTTCTCGCTAAACCAAGCAGAATATCTTGGTCCATGGAATTCCATGGAATTCCATGGAACGTAAATGTTATGAATTGACGAGTAACACTAGTTATTCGTAGCAATTCATATAGACAACATTTGTAGACCTAAAATATTTTAACCAGCCACGGAGTATTCTTATTATTGTCAAGTGTATCACACTTTCTTTGTCAGATCCTTGTCTTGGGAGACCTATACTATTGTTTTCTCTAATCTCTAATTCTTTTGGTGCTTCTGATTTGATATTTGTTGAGTATTATGACAATCATTTTTGTTGTCATACTATTCACTCAGAGGTACAAGGTAACCAAAAATGTTCTTGGTATTTTTGGATGTCAGGAACATAAGGGTATAAAGACAATGTTACTTTTAGCTTTCCAAGTTATACTCATTCAAGCTTCTTGGAGTTGAGCAATGCCGTGGCAGTAAAACTGGGGACACAAAGAAGGCTGTGAGTGAATGTCGCAAGCCTGCATCTTTGCCGAAGGATTTGTTATAATTGGGGGTTGTACAGGGAATGAAAGAGTTGATATGTTTGCGCAAAGTCCGAGGAGTACGGTGGATGACAGATTGCATCCTAGCAGATCTCTGTATACAACCCCTAGCAGCCCGTCCACATACGGCCTGGGCGTTGTAGACAAGGAACAGTACATCATTGAGATTTAATAATGCTGGAAATAGTCTTGTGGTATGAGACACAGGATTCCGGAGTGAGAACCAATGTGTTACACCCTTGGGAGTCTTATAAAGGAACCACTTTTCGTCATTGGTGAACTGGTGAGCACTTGATCATATCGGGATGTTGCGGTACTTAGAAAGCAACAACAAACAGGTGCGGTACCTTTAGTCACTCGTTGGTCCTTGTTGAATTATGTCAGTGTGTGGTGTACCTACTTGCTCATTTGTTTCATCAGAAAGAGTTCCGAAAGCGCACCACACGTTTGCGTACTGTCCTGCTGTGTGGTTGCATTTACGGTTGCTGGCGCCCGCTGCTGGTTTCATCGCAAAAGAACAAATCTCCAGTCCAGAATTTCTGGAACCAACGCGTGGCGGTGCGTTCATTCATAGGCTTGACGTATTCGGCGACTTTATTTATCTGTGGACAAGCACATGTTAAGATCATAAAGAAGACAACACCGGACGAGTACTTTTTCTTGATCAATGGTCCCACTTCCGCCTCGATCGCTTTTAAAGCATCTGAGACACTTACAAGTAAAGTACCCGAAGTGAGGACTCGAGTTGCTCATCAAGTGATACCTTAAATTGAAGCTAGTGACGAGTTTAGTACACCTGTGAAATCCTAACTGCAGAGCTCGAGTAATAACAAGGTTATGGCGGGTCAAAGTTCAAATAGAAAGCGAATTTAGCTGCTTGTGATGTCCATGTTTAGCTGATTATCCCGATGGTAATACGTCGTAAGTTGCTCCCAATTAATGTAATGTGTAGAATGATAACAATCTCTCTGCCTGATATCCCGCTTTCTGTGATTCGTGTATGATGTCCTTGTGCATGTTTGTTCCTGTTATTGATGTCAATAAAAGTTCTTTTTTTATTTTCGTTCCAGAAAATGGAAGCAGGTGCTATGAGAAATGCTCATGCTCTGTATGAGAAATATGGATTTGTTAATAGGAGAATGAATAGGTATGAAGATTCATTGTACAAACAAATAGTGGAGATACTTGAGGACAAGGAGGAAATCATAGAAGAAGTTAGAACTCTTGGATTTGCTGGTGACAGGGATGAAAGCGATTATGGAGACTACGGTGATGACGTTTTTGATGAGGAAATGCCAAGTACATCGCAAGGTTCTCAAACACATCAAGAGTATCCGACACCTGTAGCTTCTTCAGATGAAGAATATCAGCCTTCGCCAAAAAAACAAAAACACATGTTGGACGATGATTATAAAGAAGCAGCTTACATGTTTTGGACACACAATGAGAACTCGGAAAAGAAACGAAGGAAATGTTCAGCTGTCAAGTCACAGTATAGATTAATTCAATCGAGAAACATCCTCTTTGAATATGAGAAAAAAGGCAAAAACCCAGTTATAAGAAACTTAATGCAGCAGTTCACGATAAATTCAAAGAAATGGTCGAGAGATGTGCAATTATAGACGACAGGACTCTTCGTTTTTGGGCTCTTCAGGTAAGTAAAGAGCTAGATCCGGATAATACTCTACGATTCAAGGCATCTCGTCATTGGCTGTCTAATTTTAAAAAGAGAAACAATATCGTCAGTCGTTCTATCACGCATAGGGTTAGCAAAACGTGGAAATCAAAAGAGGCTGAATTACATCACTTATCTACGACATTTATTACGTCCAAGAAAGAACTTTTGTTACTAGAAGACCTGAATCCTCGTCAAGTATTAAATGCTGATCAAAGTCGATTTGACAAGGAACTCCATGCATACAGGACTCATAGGACTAAAGGTACGGTGGTAAAAGATAAGATAAAATGAATTTTATGGGCGGTAACAACACTATGGCTTACGCCCGTCCCGATACGGGGAAGCCCCTTATCTTGGTTTTGTCAAAATTTAGCTGTTAATTAAAATAATAAAAAAAAGATAAAAGGTGAAGCTGTAAAACGTCTTCACAATCAGCCTACCGGTGTAAATGGCCAGTATAACAAGGAAGCCTGTAAATGGGCCTTCACAAGATAAAACAAAAATACACTATAAAACTTAACAGCTAAAGAACATAATTATATAAAATAAACGGAAATCATAAAACTCTCTGCAAAAACAAGTAAAAATATTACCGTTTAAGTTTAGGTTTATACCTAGGTTTCCCTTTCCTTCCCACGAGATTAAAATCCATATCCATCAGGTGGTCCTCAAACATGTCTGAAGCCAAAGATGAACTTGGTTCATCGATAGTATGTGCAGACTCTTCCCGAGTTAATTGAGCAGACAAAACTTTCGTCACAGTCTTAATGCTTGTAGCGAGAGGCGAAGTTCGAACTAATTTTGAGACTTTATAGGGACTAGTAAGTAGTCTTAACCCGTGGAGTTCTAGAGCTCTGCACAGGTGTTTTTTGTCCCTGACTCTGCGTCGGCATATTGTGAGGAGTCTCCGATCCTTTGGGCGGCTTCAGAGGGTCGTCATGCAAATCAGACTCTGTTTATGTTGATACATTGACTGTCTGGGTACTGTCACGATCACCCCCTCGGTGTTCGGACTTAATGCCCCCTCTACTCGAAGACGTGGAATTTTGAATCAAAACCAAAAGGCAAAAAAAAAGTAGGTTACATATCAACGAGAGAGGAAAGCATAGGTTATAACGGAATTATCCAAACACCGTGGAAATGACACGTGTGGGACAGGAGCCACAAAGGACTCCCACAACTCAATACTGGTATGGGTCATCCAAACACACATCTCTGACTCCTTTAAGAAGCAGCCTTCTGTTGTTTTCTAGTTCAACGACGAGTCAACACACACACACAAACTCACACGCACACTCATACAGATCCAGACTGAAACGAACCTTTAGATACTTTATTTCTTTTTTCTAATTAATCGGAAGTTTAGGAAATAAAAATATGAAGTCAAATATATATGCTCTTTATAGAAACGAAATTAGAATTCAATATAGTACAAAACTAATTTCAAAACAAAATTCAACAACTGGTTTGACACATAAATACATTCAATATCGATGTATATCATATTATTACAATCTGAGCCAACTACTGATAATCCTCATTTATCATAACACAGAATTCTAGCTAAATAGCACTTAGTGCA
>JAGDQP010026652.1:0-25713 GCA_022664845.1 Lepisma saccharinum
CACATGGGAAACGCGACATACGGAACGTTTATTTTGAATCTGTTCCGATTGTAGGCGCGGTGTAGCCATAGTGTACAACTTATTGAGCATAAAAGGTTATCCAGCGGCCATTTATATGAATCTGAGTGTAAGTACCTGGTATTAAAAACCTTCCAGCTGAACTCATAGGGGTTCATATTATATTGAAAGAGCTGTACAGTATCAGCGGCGATAAACTATCATTATACGTATGTTAGTGACGAAATCACGAGATGATTATACATTCTAATAATGCAAAAGTCTCGAAATTTGGTACTTTCATGCAGTTCATAGCACGAGAGAACCTAATTTCGGGACACTGGCATTATTATAATGTGTCATACTGATGTGACGTTTCGGTTTTATATCACGATTAGTCAGTTACAGGACCGGGGTATAATTGTGTGAATTGTTATTGAATTGTTTCGAAATAGTGGCTTATTCAGGGTTTTCAGATAGAGGGGAGAGTGTGAACAGATGCGGAAAAATCACTGGTTGGAAACCTTGCTTATCCAGAACAGAGGATAACAAACAGAATAGAAAATGACAGAGAATAAGGACACTGGTTCTTCTAAGAATAATAGCCTACATTTATATGCATTAATGTGATTTTAAAATCCCCAGTGAGGAGGATTTGAGCCCGTTGTGGATGGTCCTTGTGGGAGAAAAATCCTCGTTTCAGTACCCTTCAATATTTCAAACAATGAAAGTAGGTATTGAAGATTGTCCAGCAGTGTAAGGTGAAAGATTTCGTTTGTTGTGTTACAGCACATACATACGGTATATTGTATGGAGGAGTGTGTTGGAGTACCAGCGAACAATCTCTATTGAGGCTCTGTAGTTTGTATCGGAAAAGATGGTGGTGGTAGAGGGGTGAACTAGTATATTAATTCTTTTCTGCTATTCTTTCGCTCCCCCTGTATTTTTCCCCATTACGTGTCGTCTCTTTGAAGCTACGGATGTGACGTGAAGAGCGATGTGTTGCTCTTGATGGTACTTGAAAAGTGTGAAAATGATTGTATATTCACTCGACGGAACCATAACAACGCGACAAGGGCAAAATACTTCTGGTGGCTAGACATGGAAACGCTTTTCTTCTTACTGCATACCAACATACATGAAATAGAAAACCTCTTTTCTAGTGTTGTTATGGTTTTATGTTGTGGTGAGGGGTGGAGGACAACTTAAAGTGGAAAAGAGATGTAAAGAGGATAAACCATAAAGAGGTTCAAAGAGAAAACAAGCAAACAAGCACTGAATATAATATACGAAAAAAGGTGTTGTGCTATTAGAGATTACATTCACGACGTTTCGGAAGGTAACACTTTCCATTTTCAAGTGCAGCAAAGGTACCAGTTTCCGGACAAAATACCGACGTTCATTTTTAGAATTCGTTTGTAATTTTGTTTTATGTAGGTCGTAGCAAACTATCTTACCTGTATATGTAACAAAATGGTTAGCAATTTCTCCTGAAGTGTGTATGTGTGTGTGTGGTTACCAGTTCAAGCCTAGTGGTGGTGGTGTATTGTGAACGCAGTGGTTGGGAACTCATTAAGCAGTCAACATGAAACCTTGCAATCATGATATAGACATCACATAATATCTACTGCAGTGTCAGAATTCGTACATTGTTGCTAACTTTACATTTGTTTTCAAACACTACGTTACGATTTTACATATTTGAGAATGAATGCTGTCATACAAATTCTCTATCTCTAGTCCGTATGGCGAGTAATGTTGACAACTTTGGGATATATAAATGAAGACGAATTGCTTGAAAATATATTGAGTTGGCAACACTGTAGTGGATAGCCTGTCGCCCTGTACTGTCTATATTGTGACTAAAATTTCGTCTTGATTGGTTTAAATGAATTTGAGGATATTGAGACTTATGTGTTAATGTTGTCATTCTTTGCACACTGGTAACCCTGAACTCCGTCCAAATCTCAATCAAGTCTGTCCTTGTTGCTCTTAACCGCTAAAACTTTGCACATAAGCATGAAATCGATGAGCTCATCCGCTAAAACTTTGCACATGAGCATTAATTCAGTTGGATCAGCGGCTAAAACTTTGCACATGAGCATTTAAACCCGTGGAATCAGCAGGGATGTAATGTTAAATTTTTACGTGGGTATACACTTCGCTCGTTGTAACGAAACCTTTCGCTAATATCCCATATACTTGCGTATTTAATAAATTTTAGGTGGGTATACGCCATATACCCGCGTATACCCTCCATTACATCCCTGGGGATCAGCCGCTAAAACTGTACACATGAACATTAAATCAGATGATCTCAAATGAGATTGGTTTCGCCCGACACTTCTCTGGTAAGATGTGTAATGTACAGTAGAAAAGTTGGAATTTGAACAAATATTTTGTCTGTTTTGTTCTTGGCACATCGTGCTTCGAAAAAAATCCTGTGCAGTTTTTGGTTATTCTTTTTTGTGACTATTTCTAACCCCATAGATTTTTTTTTCTTCTCAGTATTGAAAGCTAGCTGTTGGTTTGTCCGGGTACTTCTTGTTGGTATAGTCCGCTTATTGAGAAGGGAAAAACCGCAGTGGCAAAGAGCGTTAAGACATTGCTTCCGCGTCCCCTTCACTACGAACAAAGATGCTCTTTCTTTTTCGTTGATGGCAAGACACGTAAACACACACACAAACACAGTCTGCTCATGTGGTTTTGTGGGTCTGGTTTTGTGTTCTTTTTCTCACTCCCTTCTTTCTACCGACAGCATGTGATGGAAACCCCCCTTTTTTCAGCTGGGTGGGTGGCTGTCTGTGTCTCTGGTTGCGGTAGATTTCTGCTGCTGCGCCTATAACCATATCATAAGGCATAACGATCCAGTCGTATATGAAAACTTTGGCATTTCTCAGTGAACTATGTAGCGGCAGGTAATTTGCTGCGGTGTAATGAATATTATTTCTTCTCTATGGGTGGGCTCTAAAATTAGGGGAAGAAAGATTGGTTCTATGTTTTTCCTTCTTAGGTATATACAGGGTGATTCCAAAGTACTGGGATACAAGGGTTTCGAGATACATGGCTGCCAACTTCGAGTCCAAAATCTACTTGTGAATATAATACAATTAGCATTTCTGGATAAAATATAAACAACAAATTGAAGTGGTAATTACGTTTTTGTGAGTTGATTTCTATCAATAGTGTAGGCGCTGGAAGTCAAAATATGATCTCATCGGGCTGACAGTATTGTCAGCTTGGTATAAAGGTTATATTTTTCTTTCAAACTTATACATTTGTTTCTTAGATTTAATGTAACATCATTTGATAACGTATTTATTAGTTACTTTTATAAATTCTTTAATCAGAGAGGCGGACGTTTTGTTGTTTTTCAGACGTGAACACTCATCTCTACCCCTCTCCCTTACCTCTGTCTCTCTTGTTGATGCGATGGAATGTAAAATCAGTTTCTGTAATGAGAACAGGAAACTTTAGCGTTTGGATATGCCCATTAATTAGACAAGGGAACAGGAAAATGGTATATTACTTCATGCTTTTCCCCGTTCGTCTTTTTGTTTTCTTCTTCTTCTTCTTCTTCTTCTCATCTTCCCAAAATTTTTGAGAAGCGTAAAACAACGAGAAATGTTGGTTGGAGAAGAAAGTGAAGTTCCGGAAAACTTTGCTTCGTCAATCTCGTAATATAATGCTCTCTGAAGAAAGGAAGTGGAAAAGAGGGTTTGGTAAGAAGAGGGCGGGAAGAGAAACCTTAAACGAGATTTCCAATGGCGGATTAATTCATTTCTCTTCTCTTTCGTGTACGGTCTGCTGCCGATCGCTTTTGACTAGAAGCAAAAGTTCTCGCCGTTTTCCGTGGCGTTGCTAATTTGTTGAATCCAGAGAACCTTTTTTTTTTCTTTTTATTATTCAGTCTCCATAAAGAAAGAAGGCAAGAAGTCTCTCAAGCCCTTCTTCTTTCTGTCTGTCTTTGGCACCTCTTTATACATCACTTGTCTTCTCAGTCCATTCCACACTCCATCGAGTCCTGGGTAGTCCTGTTTTTCCTTCCTCTTGTCTGCTAATAATGCACGCTGGGATGCTCCTTAATGAGTTTTCATTACGGGAACTGAAAAGCTGAATTGAAGCCTATCTTGTTTTTTTTTTTCTTCGTCTTCTACTTGTTTCCTTCCGTTAAAAGGGTATTTGATCAGAAGTTTCAAGAAAAGACCCCATTCTTGTGCATGGTATGTGCTCTTGTTCAGTTGTGAAAAGGAGGGAATAGAATAGTTTCAAACTCTCGCCTTAGGTGGTCAAATTTCTTATTTTAACGAATTTACCTGAGTGAAGGCATCTTGATATGTTGTTGTTCTTCAACCCGTTAGCTTTTTCTGTTACATCTGGATGTAAACTTCTCTTTAAAGGAGTTGTTTCTTTCTTAAGTGACAGAAATTTCTTACTAATCATTCTTTGTAAAACTACTGACAATCATAGTTTAATTTAGTAAACGTTGAAATACATTTTGAAAACATTGAGTTGTTTGTGAACAAGAACAAGTACTTTCGTTTTCAGTTTCTCTACACTTTCAGCTTCGATTTTAGAAAGTATTTTTCTCTCTGTCGTTAATGACAACAGGCTAAGATTTTTTTGTTTATTATTATTTTCTTTTTGTAATGCTTGGTTTTGTTTTTCATTTTGACTTAGTGTATTTTACAGGCAAAAGCTCTCAAACTCGAATGAGTGAAAGAAAACATAGGATTTATTCGTAAATCTTTAATTAGTGTAGTTCTTTAATTAAGTATCGAAATCTTCTATATTTTCGTCACTAAAGTCTTTTGTAGCATGTTATATGTCTGCTTGGCTGGGAAGTTATTGTTAGTAGTCCGTTAGATTATCTTTAGGACACGAGACCAAGGTTAGGAACCGGCCACGTTGATCGTGTGCTGTAAGAAGTTAGGCCAGCATCCTCTAGACTGTGGAGCCGAAGCGCAACTGGTTCGCCTTAGGTCTTGTTTCCAGAATCTTACTGAAAAGATTTATTGCTGATAGAAGTAAATCCGTTTAGTGGGGGATTAGGACTTGCATATTTGGGATTTACTAGTACCTTGCTAAGGCTGACTTTAGTACCTTTATTTATCCACATCGATTAGATTTAGAAAAGGTGAAAATGTTGCCTTGATGAAATGCAAGTGTGACGAAACAAAATGACGACAGGCTTTCCTGGACACATTGTTGAATCAAACTGCACAATATTTCGTCGTATCCAATCGAACGTCTTCAGGTTCGCATAGGTCTTAATGTGTAAAACTTACACTATACTTCATTTGTGCTAACCTTGCACCGTGAATTAGTACAAGGCCAATTTTCTTCCTTGTCTTGGGCTTTTGTATTTATTCTCAAAATCTCAGATCTATTTGTAGCTTATCGTAGGTTTGTGTAGTACGAGAACTGAGCTCGGTAATACACAAAGAAGCCAACAAAGAAATTTTGGTTCAAAGTTAGCGCCAATGAAATATAGGTTAAAACTAACGTAGGTTAACCTTATTGTAGTTAACTGAGTTCTTTATTTAACCTTCATCTGGTTCTTTCTGTGGTAAATTTTATGCGTTGGGACTTGTCCAGATCTGAAGAAGCTCGTTTGAATTGCTCGAAATATTGTGGAGGTTTTTTAAAAGATCTTTTCTAGGTGAGCCCTTTCCATCTTTTAAAATATTAGATAATAGTAACACATGGTGTTTACAAAATGTTATCTAGCTTGTGTTTATGTTATTCTAAAAGTAGCGTGGTATGTTGTGAAATTTTGAACTGATAACTAAATATCTTTTATGTGCAGTATACCTCATAATATTGACAAAATCTTACTGTGTTGAAGACGCGATGAGATCTCTAAATGATTCCCATTTATTATTGTTTCGCCTACTATCCAGATGATACTTGTAGCTTGCGTGGACGAAAAGACTAGAATAACTATAAGACTAGGAGGTACATCTATCCTGACTCTTATAAATGAATCATAAATTTCTGAAAACTAGTTTTCTCAGTCAATAAAACACATAATTGAGGCCAAAGGCCAGTCGCGATTGCACAGCAACCTTTGTTACATTTCGACGCTTTTTGAAACATTCTTATTGGCAGTATTTCTACATAAACTTAATTTTGTAGTGGTGGCTAACGAATGCTGGTAGGGCCCCTGGGTAATGCCCGGAGCCCCTGAACCCTTTCCTGGCTACGTCACTGGCTGTAAGTATTTGGTGATAAAAGTAATGATGCTAATAAATTATGATTTAGTGCTCCACGATTTGTTGCGTATGATTAGCCAGCTGTCGAATTTGCCAAAGAATATATGGGAAGGTTACTCGTCATAGGGCTTTACTATAGTATCCACCCACAACGATGACGAACAGTAAATATCAGTAGATAGATTGAAAGACAGCTGAGTTTGAACTCTCCAGGCTTTCTTCGGTTCTAAATATATTGATTAGACGTTTGGATCATGACGATTTTGAAATGGCTTACATTGTTAATTCCTATTCGTTAAAAGCAAGGACATTTGTTTATTTTTTAAAAAAGGACAAGTCTTAGAAAAGAACATGTCCTTCGGAAGAAGGACGTCTGGCAATCGTAAGTGCAAATTCTTGTTAGCTTTACATGGTACAGCAGAGTAGCAGGCTTTAAATCTACTGAAATTATTGAAAATGTGTTTTGCTGGTAGAAAATTATGAGTATGTTTTGGTATGTAGCGATACGAGAGGAAGTACTTTTGAACCACGTGCAACACTGGTAGTTTGGTACTCCACTCCATCAGAAGCCTCACATAATATAGACTTGTGTGTGTGTGTTTCTGTCTGTACGTATTTTTTTTTTTACCCAAGATTCAGAATTTCTCCCCTTTGAATGTTTTTTTTTTCTCGTCTTAGATCTTCAATAGGGGAGAAAGGGGTAGTAAGAAACGAGCGTAGGAGGGCAAGTAAATGAGTCAGACGAGACCCACCAATCGGGGCGCTGTGTTCGTACACTGGCGCCATGGTAACCGACAGTCAACAAACAGCTGCCATTTTAATTTCTGTTTTGCTCTTGCTATAAAAGACCCGCCTTCACTGCTTCGATTTTGTTCTCTCTTTTTTTTTTCACTATTTTTTTTTTTAATATTCCTTTACGTCGTTTCCGTCTTTTTCATCATCTTTGCTCTTACATATCTGTGTTTTTCTTCTACCACCCTTTCTGTGAGTTTTTTTTTTTTTTTAACTTCTGTCCAAACATGCTAGCCACCCTTCAGTGTGCT
The DNA here is from genome assembly GCA_022664845.1 of Lepisma saccharinum. Classification (NCBI taxonomy): domain Eukaryota; kingdom Metazoa; phylum Arthropoda; class Insecta; order Zygentoma; family Lepismatidae; genus Lepisma; species Lepisma saccharinum. The sequence goes on from JAGDQP010026652.1 coordinate 7,256, forward strand.
TGCTTCCTCCAACCACTTGCTATCCAATGAGCTTGTCAACGTCCGAGTTGGTTGGTTTCTGTTAATAGTCGAAGTCTATTAATCACATATATACGAAGGTGGAAGGAGGGGTAATACATTAATTTTAAGGAGTGATATGTAATATTTCAATCCTTCGTGGAAGATTTTTTGGAAGAATCAAAATTCAGATCAAGAAGTGTTAAAATACGTATGTTTCAGACAATCTGCCAATGAGTTGTTTTTTTTCCTGTCCGTGGACTTCTACATGAATATATAATTTTGAATGAACTCTAGCTTGGATCACAATATCATTGTGTACAGAAGCTGTTTGAAGAATAATACAGAAATTGATCAATTTTGACTGCGGACTGGTGGATAGATCTAAAGTACTCTTGTCATCTGGAGAGCTGATTGGTGGGATTAAATGATTCTAAATAAATTTTCTTAGACCTGTAACATTTGAAAAATTAAATCCAAGCGACCTTAGCTCAGTTGGTAGAGCAATTTGTATTTGCATTCGGGAAGTTCTGGGTTCCATACCAGTGGTCGACCATCGTATCTGAGCTTTTTCCAGTCACGCTGGCCGGGATGGTACCTTACCCTGGCCAAGAAAGGGTAAAAGAGGGGTCTCCTAGTCTCCTAGTAGAGTCTTAAAATTTGGAAACAAATACTATAATATTCAGGAGTGGATTTCGTGTTCGCTTTTTGGCCTGGCCAACTGTACATTTTGTGGGCAGTCAAACGAGCCAGTCGTCCGGGAACTTTTGGCCTGAATAATATCGATGGAATATTTATTATGCTTGATCGTCCTACTTGACTCATTCTATTTGTTTAGACAGTCTTGAAAACACGTGACTGCATTTTTGCAAATTTGATTTGCTAGTGGATGAAGCTTCATGTATGAAACTATTCAAGCCATTTTCTTGCTCTTTTAGTGTATAATAAGCTTAATCAAATGCTATTTCGTTAAAAAGACCTGCATTTCAACACTCGATAATATACTCGTTGCATACATATTCATTAATATATTAGATGTGGCAACAGTGGAATTACGTCACCAGCATCCAATACGAAAGTGCTGCCGTTCGTACTTGTATATGATCGTCGGTCGGTTGTCAGAACGACAGTAGTATAATGATCATTTATAGTGTTGCTACCCCGCGTCACTCTTTTGCCAGTAATTGTTTAAAAATGGGTATCATTTGACTGTTTTTCCAAAAGCATTTTTTGTTATCAGACGTATGTGAATTTATGGCCTTTAGGCATCTGTGGCTCAGGCCGAAATATCAAGACTTCTGTTCACTGAGTGTGCACTTATTACCATTATAGACATAAATAAATCCATTCTTAGCTAACAACCAACCCTGCAAGATTTCATTTCTGTGAGATAAGGGGGTTTGGAGGGAGGAGGTTATAGAACACGAGGACTTTTGATCAAAGCATGGATGGGTTCTATTCTTCGAGTACCTTCTCACAAACGTTTCAATCTACAGTAAGACAAAAGCCTCATAGGGGGAGACGAAGATTGGAACACGGGGGTCTTGTCTTTTCCCCCTTAACTTCCGAAAGCAAGACCTCCCTCTGATCTACGCAGCCACCCACAGGGTCCGCCAAAATACCCCTGCAGATCTAAAGATCCCCTACAGCCTCTTGTTCATTCCCAATGCCAGCAGCCTAACAACAGGCGGCATGCGTATAATGTAAGGTTCGCTATAACGCCTTTAGTAGGAGCAGAACAATAGATTAAATCGAGCGAATGATTGAATAAAGTTTTGAGGAAAAAAAAAAGACAAATGACATTCGTCGAGACGACGACGGCGACGTCGACAAAGGACAGGAAGGGCGACGTCTGTAGTGGTACATTTTGTTGAAAGACATTTGCTGAACTTTTCAATTTTAAAATATTCTCAACTCAGAACATTTTTCTCTCCCCTTGTAGCAGTCGCCAGTTTTGCTGCTTTCTCTTTTTAAGTTTTTTTTCTTTTCTTTTCAAATATTATTAGAATATCAGGAAATTATTTACACATTGCTGTTTCATGTCAAAGAGTGTGTCTGTGTGGACTTAGTGATAGCACTGTAATGTAATTAAGGTTGAAGAGGTTCAATTTTCATTAGTGTTATTTAGGAGCGTGGTGTTGATCAAGACTCCGATTGTATTATAATGCCGATGTAACCATTCAAACATTAATTCACCAAACAAATCTTACCTTATTGAAATGTTAATGTTTTTTACAGTAACTGTGAATTTTCGTCTACCATATAGGCATGATATGATAAGAAGTATACGCATGGTGTAAGATGGAGTCAGTGCTGGATTAAGCTATTTTGGGGCTCTGGACTATTGTCTCCTGTCCTGAGCTATAGACTCTATTAGGGCCTCTGTCACCTATCCCCTTGTTTGGGAACTGATTTACCTTTGGCGGAGCCCCTAAAAGAGTGTGGGCCCTGGGCTACTGCCCCTTTAAACCTCTCACTTAATCCGGCTCTGGATGAAGGTACCACAACATGAATTAAACGTCAGTGCAGATATGAAGGAATACTCAAAGGATATTCTTTGGAAATGTGGATATGGAGAAGACTGAAATAATCCAGCTTGGTAATACGAAAGTACTGGGTAGAGTTGGTAAGAGAGAACTAGAGATGGTAAAGGAAAGAAATTGGTTGGGACATTACGATTGAACCATTAGGTACCATTGAACGATACAGTGATTTGAGAGATAGAACAAAGCTAGACAAATGCAAATGATACCGTATTGAAACCCTAAAAAATGAGAAAGGAAGTTCGGGGTTAAATGAAGCTGGTTAAACTTGATTTTGAATTTTATTTATGGCCATTAGGCACCTAAGGTTTAGGTCAGTATAGGCGAGAGGAAATGATTTGGGAAGGTGTCGGTCAGGGCCTATGTTGAAGGTGTCATCCCGGCATTTGCATTGTGTGACAGAAAAAAAAAACAGGAAAATCTCATTCAGGATGGTCGGCCGCTGGGATCGAACCCAGGACCTCTCGAATGCTACACTGACCACGGCGGCTCGGTTTAAACTTGATTGAATGACCTGTCGCAACCTGAAGAGCTGATAATATTTCACTTGACAGTTCCGATTAATGTGAGTCGTTCTAGGGACGAACAAATGAATATCGCCACTCGTGACCAGCTCTCCCTGCTCGTGACGATGTGGGGAAACTGTAACATCGAGACGTACGGAAATGCTTGTTGAGAAACAATGGGCTAGAAAAATCACATGCTCCAAAGGTGTAACTGTCTGCTTACGGGATGCAGGAGTCTGCTTTTAACTACTGCCAACCGTACACCGGCCAGCCCACACAGTATAAGGACGGGTCTCAGTTTCAATGCCGTCCCTCAAAATGGGCTGGCAGGCAAATTCAACTTATCCTTCGTGCATATTCAACCCAAATGACAGAACTGTTGTGCGGGTTTGCGTTAATTCAGGATATGTAGTAGGTAAGGTTAGATTAATACAAATAAAACCGGGGAGCTGAAATACTCAACTCAAGAAATTGAATTTGTAATTTTTAGACATCTGTGGTTCGGACCGGGATAGGGACGCGGGAAGGAGTAGGTTAGAGTCTAAGGTGAAGTTATAATAATCCGGTGTGACTGAGGCAAAACCCAGGGGGATAAAAACTTGTCCGAATGGCCGGTCGCTGGTGCAATCTTCCGAATGCAAAGCAACGCTCTACCAGCGCTATGGCCGTTGGGACACTCCCACCCAAGGATTCAAATTTTGAGACCAGACGTAGTTCTCGACTTTCCTGTGGTTAAATAAGGTAGCATACGGGTAATGGGTGTGGGTTTGTATAATCATAGCGGACAGACAGAATTTGAGCCGTATTTAGATTATGGTCGTCCGAGAGTTTGAAACCCGGGGAAACCTCCTACGCGGGACTCTTCTGAAGCTTTCTGCGCCACCTTGTGTGGGAGTAATCTACAATGCGACTTCCTTTCGGCCCTCTTTTTGTTTCTTTCTTTACTCACTTGAGTGTAATTTTCGGAAGTTTCTGAGGACATCACTCTGCATTAACTTTGGGTCTGGGAGCTCTTAAGTTAGACCTCTCTTGTTAAAGGTTACTGTGTGAGGATCTCCTTCAATCTTCACTTAACTTGCCTTTGAGTGAATGTATATATTATAGTGGTAGTGTTCCAAGCAGCTTGGGAATGAAGTGTTGTTTCATGCAATGCATTGCCTCTTTTGGATAATTACTATAGAGACGGCCGACAGAGCGACAATGTGTGTGTGTGTGAAGGAGCTGGTAGTGGAGGTATGGGCCGCTTTCTTGTTCTTGCAAGACATTGCGAAGGGAAATGGAGAAGGCAGCCAAACTACTAGTACTACTACTACTACCACTATTACTGTTGATACTACTACTACTACCCGGGGCGAAGTAGATGGAAAGGAAGGAAGCTCCAGTATAGATCTTTTGTTTCAATCTAGTGAAGATAATTAAGCTTCGTCAGAGAACGCTTCCTGTTTCAATTGTAATTACGCGCGGCGGGTTGGGGTGTGGTGTTGTTGGGGGAGCAGGCCTTCCCTGTAATGAGACAAGGTTTTAAGCCGTTGAGAAAGAGAAAGGAGTGGGGGAGAGGGGTGTCGAAGGAGTGAGAACGGCAGAGCGAACTGAAGAAGACTTTGCTTGCTTGCTTGCTTATGTGCTGAAGGCGCCGAAAATGGCACTCACTCGCTCAATAATGGTGTCGCTCTGTGGAATATACTCTTTTACTTAAATTAGATAAGAGGTTTCTACGGACAGAGGAAGAACAAGAAGGTTAGAAATTAAAAACAATAACAGAGAAGAAGGGAGATAAACTGATATGTTCGTAGGGCAGTTAAGAAGAGCAATGGAAAATTGGAGATCGGGAAAGATAAAATGTTTGAAAGTTGATTGGTACTCAAAATCCATAGATGTTCATTTTTGATCACGTTTCGTCCTCACTGTCACGTTGGAACTTAGCCTCACGTTTTGAGGGTGAGGATATTTGATGGTGAGGTGAGTCTTCGTAAGAGCCGCCCATAAAATATACCTTATCCCAAATGTTGACCTTCGAGTACAGTTGATTTGATTTTGAGTAACATATCCTGTTCCGGGCTGCATATAAGTATAGGATAATTTCATTTTCTAATTATAAATATTTTTATTATATCCTGTGGCGTTAATACGGTGTTAGTAAATGCATTAAAAATTATTTCGAAATATTTAAAGTAAAGAAGGGGAATGTGGAACGGATTTTCAGTTTTATTCCCTTCTCAAATTTACTTTCATGATAGAAACTCACAAATTTTCTCCCCATTATCTTACCCTTCCTCTCTGGCATTGTTCGCCCCTGTGTACCTCCTTGTTTTTCTTTCTTTTTTACTCTTGTAACATGAAAGAGGATTTTTGCAATATTTTCTGCCACTTGGGTATTACAAGCATCGAGTTAAAAAGTACAAGTGTTTGCCAAATTGAGGTCAATGGACGCTTTACTGCAATCAACGGTAGAAGATATATTAAGTACGCATGAACGTGCTTCTTTTCTCTGTACAGACTGAAAGAGGGAGGCAGATACATGTGGGATCTCAGGAGCAAAAGGAGTGTGTAGTGGTGGTGGGGCATCACAGGAGAAAGATGAGCGTCCAGCTTGTATGTACCTTCTCCCTATCGTGTGACTAACTCTCAGCCCCCATCTGATAAGTAGTTTATTTCATGATGTGTGTGTGTGTGTGTGTGTGTGTGTGTGTGTGTGGAGAAGAGAGGCAGCTCTTACAACTAAAATATGCGCTATGAAAATTCCATGCCGGTGTGCCAAGAAATAAGGGTTTCAAAAGAAAAAAAGGCTCTTCGATTTACCGCTTTCACACGTAGTATATTTTTTATCATATGTTATCTTTACTGTTTTTTTTATTATTATTTTGCCCATTTTTGCTTCATGCTCATATGAATATAATTTATATATGTGTGTGCTCGTGCGCGTACGTTAACGTAACTCTGTATGCAAGACTGTCCGCATTGGAAAGAAAAATTTACGTGAAACCGTGAACCCTCCTCCCTTTTGCTGTCTCACGGGCAATTTCTCACGGCCTTGACTCGAAATCGCCCCACGTGACTCACATATGTCTCTTTTTTCTTCTTGAAACAGAGACGGAGCGCAACTTGTAGGTACAGTGGTTCTAACTTCTTTCTTTTTTTTATCTATTTTCCCATATTTCACCGACAAGTAGGTAGAGGGGTGGTATGTGCTTTTAAAATGCCTTGAAGATCAATATTGATTTCACGATAATTGATATACAGCGAAAATCGGTATTCTATGTTTGATCGTCTATGATAGTTCAATAGAGAACTAAGGATCAATATCCCTGATGATTTGAGGTACCGGTACTAGGATATTTGGTATAATGATGGGTGTTCTGGCCGGGACTCGACCCGAGCCGTTGAGACTACTACTGCCAGGAGGTAGATAGGTAGGTCTATGACCCGAAAGTTCTGGGCAAGGTGAATCGATCGTAGTTTGAAAAGTGATCTCCAAATCGCTTGTGTTTCCACGGGGTATCGAATCCGGGTTGTCTTGCTTTTAAGGCAGCAAACGTTACCACTCAGACGTTGAGAACTTGACATTTTGATGTAATGGTTTGCTGTTTGTAATATTTTGATATCAAGGTCACTGATATTGATAAGGATGTACTACAGTGGTTCAGTTTGACATCCAAGAATATTTTGATATGCAACAAACGTTTAATATCAGTGATCTATTGACAGTGCAGAAAATTTCGATAAAAAGCAATATTTTGGTATCATTGATATCCAATTAATTTGAGATACAACAAAGGTTCGATAATATATTGACATATAAGAATATTTGGATATACAACCATTGTCCAGTTTCACTGGCCGAGTTCACATGATCTTATGAAACAGAGCTGAAACCGGGTCACTTTCGGTGACCCGAACCGAAACTTGACCCGGTCTGAGAACTATAATGAAAGGGGAATTTTCGGCGGCGTATTTATCGTGCTGTGGGCGTAACAGCTTCAGTCTCGACCACCCCAGAAAAATGACCCGTTTTAGTTCTGCTATGGGACTAGTGCCGGGGTTGGCCACCGCTTACGTGAAATATGAAGCTTTGACTTTAAACACTAGTAGTCTGTAGAAGTTTCGACTGAGATCAGGGATTCTGTCAGGAATTTAGTTTGAGGTGGCGGGGTGCTCCGTATTTTTTTTGTTAAGTTGGTGTGTGTACTCAAGAATTTGCCTTCAGGGACTAGCAGAACCCTGGCTGAACTACGAGAGATGTTCCATATCCACAAAAGTTAAACGTGACAGTGATCCCCCACCGATGGAAGAACACCCCGACCATCAGCTATGAAATGTGGGTTCGAATCCCGATAATGCAACCATTTATTATGTATTTTTCAAAGAACTGAAAATATTTTTAAATATATTCTCTCGGAATAGAACAATAACGAATATGCGAATTAGGTTATATAGTTTAAATACACCTCCTGTCACTAAATATAATTGAAATCCAAACTTACTGCATTATTACTGTATTGCTTCTAACGGGAAACGGGAATAAAAAAGAAAGAAGGAAGCTTCTGCAAGATACATAATTCATGACAAAGTAATTCCAGTCAGGAATTAATAATTTCCATGGGTAATTAAAAATGAAGAGGGAGGAGGGGCAATCCTTGTATACTAGTTCGTTCTTTCGTTATTCTGTTGGCTGTTATTTTTCTTTCTTTTTACATTCTTCTGTTTTTGTTTTTTTTATTAGTGGTTTAAAATAATTGAAGTTGGCAACTATCCACGAGCTATTCCATCTAGGTTATCATGGGGTGTTGGGCTTGAGAGGTCCGCTCTTTTTTGACGGCAAACGCTTGGATAAAGGAAGCGGTTGTTTTGATTCCATTAAATTATTGCAGCTGCTCGTATTTCTGCCAGAATTGCACCTTCCAGTAATTAGTTCTATCATCGTCTTGAGATGTGCATTTTTAAATGCTAGTCTAATTAAAAGAAAGAGAATAGCAAGAAAATAAAACGGAAATTAAAACAACAACAACAACACGCATACTTTCCACTCAAGGGAATCGTGCGTTAGTAGTGTGTGTGTGTGTATGTGTGTACTGTTTGTATTTTTTTCCTGTTTGTTTATGTTCTTCCAAGCCTGAGATAAAAGTACAAAGCACTTGGTGGAAGAATATGCGCGCGCGTTGATTTGATTTTTTTTACACAATTCGTTTCATGCTTGTGAACTCAATAACCCATTACAACGAATATTTAAAGAGAGTCATTTTTATGTGTGAACAAAATCTGTGATAACATTGTTTCACTCTTCATTAAGTGTTAATTAATAATTTCACTTATTCTAGAGTTATTTGTGCAGAACTTGAGTGCTGCTAAACATAAACAACGTCGAATGTTTTTTTTTTTTGTCGGAGTCCCACAAGGCTCGATCTTCGGTCCATTGCTTTTTTTTTAAAAAATATATTAAAGGATTTTGCAGTACGTACACAAAATTAGTACTAATTATTAGTTGCAAATGATACAAGAATATTTCCTAGTAAAATCTATATTTGAGTGACTAGGGGAAATGAAATTATAAGCGCCATACGCAATTTTAAAGATTGGTATTGGAAACAAAAGTTAAGTTTGTTTCTAAATCTTAAAGAATATTGAGACATAATTTTTGTTTCGAAAGATATTCCGTATATATAAAAAAAGAAAATGTTTGCAACCAATTCTTTGATTTAGACATGATTTTGACATACTATGAACATTTTCTGGTAGCGCTTATCATTTTGTCCACCGCCAAATTGATTGAGAAAGGCTTCAGATGGAGATGTCGTCCATATAGATTGCATTGTGTAGAATGAATGTGTTGGAAAACGATGCGAGTAAGTAGATTATTAATGTCGTTTATGAATACCATACGTACTAACTGTATTGGGCTTTTAGATATTCATGCCACATGTGGAATGCCCATGAAAAGTCTGCAGTATTTTCCCCCTTTTTATAATATATATTAAGACATGGCATGGCACAATTTAGCCAAATCGTCACCAGCGCTTAACCAATTAATTATACGTGACAGTCATACGTCAAATGGAAAATTGTGTAAAATAATCGTAATAGGGAGGGGGAATACATAACTCATTTAACATACCCTCACGCATGAATACATTTGCTAGTAAACTCTTAACAGAGAAACATTGAGGAGCACGGGGATGATGTTGGGGCTATGAGGTCCTCGTCTCTTCTCCCTCACCACTCAGCGCTCTACCAACCAATCTCTTACAATCACATGACACCAATGGCGCACCATCACTCGTCCTTTTTTTTCCTGCGATGTACGGAATCTAATTAAACCTAGGACAATCCGCTCTACCCCCACCTCTACCAACCATCCCTCTTTAGCTTCTCTTGCCTCCCCTGGGCAAAGCCAGCCAGCCAACCCTGTTGGAATAAAATCTCATTCGCAACACACAAACCCCATTACAAACCTGGACTTGCGTTAATCGCATTGAATTCCAATGGGCTGGAAAATTTCATTCTCGTCCCGCCACCCGTAGAGCAGCGCTAGTGTCGAATTTGCATAATCACCTTGGTCCGCTAATCGTGGATGGGGGATTTTTTTTCTTTAAAGTAAAAAAAAAAAATGAAGGAAGGATGGTGGGGGAGATTCATCTACGGATACTGTGTCGATTTCTTGTAATACTACGTCGCTGGTTACTTTTTTTCAATAAAAAAAGAAACAATTGATGTTCTTTTTTTAATTCGGTCTCCCGCTCCTCCACGGGAAGAATTTCCTGATGAGCGAACGAGCTGCATTCATTTGGATTCTGCGCAAAGGTTTTGCCTTCATTGGTGATTCCGGGCTGCATTTTCTTGGCTTAAAAGAAAAAAAGAAAAGCAAGGGACACTAATGTGATCTTAGAAAGACATTGGAACAAACGATTTTGCAGCAATGAATTGTATTATGTGTTATATGGAGACGAAACGAGCCGGAAAAGTTAAGAAAATTGCCTTTGAAATTTGGACTTGGAGAAGAATCAAAAGAAGGTAATGCGTAATGAAAAGTGTTGGGGAAGAGTAGGGAATAAACGAACAATACTGGACACCGTAAATAAGAGAAAAAATAACTGGTTAAGACATTGGCTGCGCGAAGATTATATGCTGAGGGGTGTAGTTCAAGGTATGATTGAAGGAAAAAGAGGAAGCTGAAGTTCGGGATGAATTGAGAGGGTTGAACTACCTTTAAGGACCTATCACATTTCGGCAGAACACTACTAATAGTGAGATGTTATGTTAAGAATACTGGCCTCTTTTTCTATTCCAGAGGCAGGTTTAGGACCTGAATCTCCGTGAGCAAGGTGAACAGATGGTGCTTTTTCATTGCTTTCCTTCGGGTAGATGTGACGTCTTGAGGACGGGACGTACAGTTATTTTAAAAAGGTTATTTTGATCGTATAGTGCTGTATAATTGGTCCTTTACCGACCTAAAAGGCGCTAAACAGCACTTGGAAAAGATTGTGCTTGGAATTTTAGGGGTTTTGTCTTGGCATGAGTGATTCTGCCAAGATTTTCAGTTTTGGGAGTTTCTAAGTAGAATTTTATAGTGTTTCTATCGATTTTTAATATCAAGGGTGTTTGTTAGGATGGGGGGTGCTCGACGATTCGGAAGGGTGACTTACCCCAATGGGGGGGTCTAGAAGAATTCGTATTTGGGATAACACCAATTTCTCCTCTCTCTCACTCGCCCCTCCCTCTCTCACTCCCCCTCCCCTCTCTCTCTGTTTCGCGAAGATAATAATGAACATAATTTTTCTCCTATACACAAGATAATACTATACCTTCATTTTACATTAGATTTAATTACTTAACTAATTAAGAAATTAATGAGAAACATTTTTGTTCTCAGATACACGTCTGTAATGGAGCCGCCATCTTTGAACATATGACGTCACACATGCAATTCTGTCAAATGACAAATAGGCGAATTACTGCCACAAAAGTAGATGTATAACATACTCAGCCGTCTAGCATTCACGTTTAAGTCTTGGTAAGGTTTCGTTTTGGCTGCCTCATAAAGGTAAAGATCCCCTGTGTAATACGTACGTGCCGTAAACGGCGCATGGGGGATACGCTTCACAAATTCTCGACCTCCTTTACCTCCTAAGGACACTCTGGTACTGAATTTGATAGGAAGCTAAGTGCAACTCAGAGCACTGCGAGAAAGGTCTGCACTGTCCTGGCCGGGATTTAAACCCGGGTTGTCCGATTCGTAGTCACTCGCTACCGCCTGAGCCACTAGTGTTGCCACGAGACGAGACGAGACAGAAAAATGGCTATAGAAAACGAGACAAAACAGAACTCTCGTAATGCGAAGTATACATCTTAATCGAGACGAGACACTCTCTGAATAAGATATTTTCAAGACGAGACAGCCTAAATCTCGTCTCGTCGGCAACACTATGAGCTACGTGCGATATTTTTTGTCTGCCTTGTATTTATCCCTAATTAAAATATTCGTAAATAATGATTACATGAAAAGAAGTGAAACGTGTATTATGGCGTCGTTAGGCGTGTTACGTGTCGTTTTATAGTATAATTACATGTTATTTAGTTTCTGTGTAACATGGCTATTTCAGCTGTAGATGAAACTTAGAAAACATGGATTGAAAAGGAAAGAGTTACGATGTCAATGGTGGTACTATGGCGCGCGGTTCGTCCATAATACTTTTCCCTCAGAACGGGATGGATTCTTGCATATATCAAGAAGAAAGAGTAGGTACTCCATTGAGGTATTGTTCTAAAGACCTTTACCTGAACGGCCGGCAACGAAAGAGAAGATTGTTTTTCGTCTTCAGACAGAGGAGGCTGTTACTCACGTGATATGGAGCATTAACTCGTAACAGCTCTATAGTAGTAGTAGTAATAGTAATACCATTAATAGTAGAAGAAAAGAAAGAAACAGGTAGTTTATAAACTTGACAGAAGGGGTCAGTGTCCCAGTTAGACACTAGTAGTAGTAGCAACGCAGGCTCGCCTCTCTCTCTCTCTCTCTCACACACACACACACACACACACATACTTCTACCACATACCTCAGTTCCTCTCCTGCCACCCAGGTGATGAATCTCTCATGTTATTACCAACACATGATTTGAGCATAAACTACACACAAGTGTCCGACAGGGCGCGCGTATGATCCCGGTGACGGCTGCCGAGGAAGATTTATATGACGGACAACATCTGAGATGTCAGATGGGAGGAGCAAAGTCAAAAGATTATATAGAAATTCTAGAACGTAATACTTTCTCACTCTTTTTCCTCCTCCATTTTTATCCATCCCCTACTCTTGACAATTTTTCATCCTTTTCTAGTCCTCTCCCGTCGTCCCCTTCCAACCAACCAAACCCACCAGCCAAACTCGACATGATCACCAAGCGAGACTCGTCATCACTTGACAGCCGAAAAAGATGAATGTTCTCCTGTCAGGCAAAAGTCTAGTGACGTCACAAGATTTGCTACGTCACGTTGTGCTATCCAATATCAAGAAGTGTATAAACCACCAACCAACTTAACTAATAGCCACTGACGTTTCCAATGTGATGGATGATGAATTTTTGAAGACTTTTTTTTAAGTAAGAAAAAACTGCGATATAACTGAATTTAAATTGACTGTTTAGAAGGAAAGTGATTACAAGCACACTAAATTACTTAAAAACGATAGTGTTTTGCGAATAGGGTCAGATCCTTTAAAGGTAATTTAGTCTTTTCAGTCGGTTCGATCCTGTGCTTTCGTTTAATATACAAATTGTGCCTAGCATTCCTTTCCCATCTCAAAAGATCACATTGTCTGTCAAAGGCATTAGTGTTTCATGAAAAAGCGACCTTTCCGTTTGTGATTTAAGTATTTCCTTATGCAAAACACTTTCTCATCGAAAGAAGGATGAAAATTTCCGCTCCTCTGATGTGCTGTGTTTGCAGAGACAGAGAGGAAGGTACAACATCGAGATGGATGGAGAGGGTTTAGCTTGCCTTGATGGATCTACCGCTTTCGGGAGAACTCTAATGATGATAGTGATATCTGAATATAGAAATTTTCTCTCTCTACCTACTTATATCTATCTTAATCGATCATCTGCTTGCCCAGACCCGGATTAACGGGGGTCTCTAGGGGGTTGGAGTCCAGGGCCCCACTCGTTAAGGAGCCCTGCCAAAGGTAAATAAAGTTACTTTTACGACTACATGGGATGGGTAACAGTGCCCTTAATAGAGTATTTAGCCCAGGGCTCCGAAATAGCTTAATCCTGCACTGTACCTGTCTGTCATGGTATAATCATCAAATTGAAAACAACACTTCGACAGTAGTAAAGCCGACAACGTGAATAAAATGATTAAAACCTGGGATCTTATACGTGTGGTTAATTTCCATTGCGTGTTTAAATCATTCTGAATGCGTGTAATGGCATTTAATATTTTTTTTTTCATTCTTTATTTCATTTGGTGTAGGGAACGTACGCCCATCATCTGACATTTTTTGTCGTTCTTTCTGAGAAGCATAAACATTCAAAAAAACACAGACCCAAAATAAAATAAAATAGAAAAAAAAGCATAGTGGTTTAAAATGATTAAAAAAAGAAAAAAAAATGTTGAGGGTTAAGGGGGTTGTATAACTGACATCTCCTCGAAAGGTTTTGTTATATACACATTCACACGGTGCTGCTGTGGCTAGGGAAAAAATCGTAGTATGTGCCATCTGGTATTACAGAACTAAACCAAACGTGCGAACATCTGCTGTGGCTTAGCCGTGGTTATCCCCCCCCACAACCGTACTTCATCCTTCTTTTAACTTTCCCACTTACACAATTTTCTGTTACCCCGTTCTCTCCTCGCTTTTAAAGCCCGCCCCCCACCCCCTCTATTTGAAATCACTCCCTCGCAGATACCCACTACCACTCCAACACACCCACATGAGAGTCTCAGCACATCAGAGTTTATTGGTACACCGCTGTTTGTTTATTTGTGTTGGGAGTCTTGTGTTGAGAAACTCGCGTAGACGCCCCGCAAGTTGGTTTTGGGTTTCTAATCTGTTTGGATTAAATCACTCGAGAGGGAGGAGAATGGAAGACCTAATGAAGCAGTGGTATTAGACTGCAGTTGTGCATATTCTTAGCCAAAGAGCATTCTCTTCTTCCGCCTTTTCTCTTTTAATATTTTAAGTAAAATATTCTATTTCTATTCTATAAACACAGTGCTTCTAATAAGTAGAGTTAAATAGTCTTTCGAATGTATGCATGATTGGAGAAAATCAAGTGCTTGCTTTGTACTATAGAGTGCGTCGCTAATATAACGAATTAAACTTCAAATCGTTTTCGTATAGATGGGTTTTTACCTTTAAGTAACCTTTTAACCACAGGCGTTATAGACCGTTAGGTCATGGGCCTGCCCCATCGCCATTTGTCCGCGATTGGTGGAACTGCGTCCACCTGAGTGACGGCAGTGTAGTCAGCATTGCGCGCCACCTGGCCACGAACAGGCGTATTAGGGGTGTTCTAGAGCTAGTGGCCGTCACGTCTTTATTCACATGCCTCCCCAGTTTGCCTCACGACGCTGGGTGGACGCCGAAAAGTGGGTCTTCAGCTGGGAATTGAACCCGGGACCACGCGGATATGAGTCCAACGCTCTAACCACTAGACTATGGTGAACTGCATTAATTAATAAAGTGCACAATATCGAATTCAACTCGGAATCCGAGGTTAAGTGATTCAGCCGATTGAGCAAGCCCAGAGCTGGATTAAGGGGAATAAAGGGACTGAGGTCCAGGGTCCCCACTGGTTCAAGGCCCCCACTAAAGGTGAATAAATAACTTATTTGAGGCTTACGACCACAAAGGATAGGTAACAGGCGTACTAACAGCCAATAAACCAGCCCCCCCCCCAAGTGGTTAATCCAGTAGAGAGTAAACCGAACTTCCATAACAATACATATTATAACTGCAGCCTGAGAAATTTTATTCTGTCGACAAAGAAGGGTTATAGGATCATATGCTGTATAATTATAGATTATGATATATTAATTTAATACTCGTCAATGTCCATCTTCATAAAGACACTCTGGTTTTAACATTGTTATATTTTTTCGAAGATGTTAAATTACGAAACTTAGCTAGGAAGGAATGGGGGGGGGGAGAACTGCTTAATTACAGCTTGCTTTAACGTTGGTGATGATGTTTAGTGCGTAGTGTTGTCTACGGGACGAGATGAGACAGAGAGATGCCCATGAGAAACGAGAAGAGACATAACTCTCGTAATATACAACATATGACATTACGAGTTGAGTCACTTTCGAGACGAGACAGTCTAAATCTCGTCTCGTGAGCAATACTGTTAGTGCGGAGGAACGTCTCTGGGTGAAGTTTTCGGTCATTGCTTTCTGTCGGATCCATATGCCTTCCTAAGGTCAGTGTATTCCAAACCACTAGTGTCCCCACCGGGAATCAAACCTGACTCCAAAGCTGTGAGCGAAGCCAATCATCCACCAGGACAGAGTATAAATTGACACGATTGATACACGAAAACCTTCGTCGAGGATCAGAAATGGCTACACTGTTCTGCTACCTACTCTTTAACTTTTTCCTTTATACCCCCCTTCCCCCAGACGCGACACTACGACCACCATTGCTGTCGCTACCGAGCCTTTTCATGAAGCATAAATTGCAAGGGTCATTTCCTATGGCTTTTCTTTGTTATTAACTGCGGATTACCCGCTCTCATGCTGACAAACTCAAATAGGGAAAGCCTAGGAGGAGGGGGGAGTTTGTTGAACAGCACATCCACCTTACTACTATATCTAGTCCCACCCTCACAATCTTTTCACACCACACTATGTGTACACACACATACAGCCTTCCCCTCATATAAGCGGCTTTAGTACTAAAGTTTCAGATTGTTAGCGAGATTGTCTTTTGGGGATTTTTCTTTTCGGTGGGGAGATCTTCAAACTGCTGCTCATAGCTTCTAGAAGTTGATTTGGGGATGGGGCGGAGGTGCAGGAGGAGAATGGCAGGGAAGGAATGTTGATTCGAACACTGATCTATTTTAAAGCAGTATTTTAGCGAACACATTATGGTCAACAAATTATACTTCGTATTTGTAGTCAGCAATCTGATGTGTGGTCGTAACTATTGAAGTTCGATTTGTCGTAAGGACAAGAAGGATGTGGTTTATCGATGAACAGAATTGACATTAAGAAAGAAAACCTGTTGAGACGAAGTGAATACTTCTCAGTAAATATCAAGTTGCGTTCTAATAGAGGATATGTGATTTCGCCAAGAACATGAAGCCGTCACATCTTAGTCCCGCCCAGTTAGCCCACTTACTCCAATCAAAAACAATGTCTTCGGCTAACACAGATGGCGACAATCTCTGTAGTCGTCTGCTAACCAATCAGGTGCGCCGCCTTGGTCGATGCCCAGTTGTTTTGGCTTCACTCTTTCGCTGGGTATGAGATAGCATATCCTCTATTAGAACATCCTTGGTAGATATTAGACCGGTAGGTAAGAGAACTTTGCTATAGCCATTTCAAGCTTCAGTTACTGGATATTTATATTGCCGACCTAGCATCGTGTGGGCAAATAAAAGAAAACTGACATTCCGGTGTATCAGCCTCCGTAGTCTGATGGCGAGAATTACTGTGGTTTAAATTTGCCGGCACTGGATCAAACCATACTCACGTCATCCATCCTGGCTGCGTGATCCCTTGGTTTTCCTCAGAGACTAGACAAACAAGTGTCCAACTAAACAATTGTCTGAATCGACCAGATTTTACCGAGCAGTCGTAGCACAGTTGGTAGCGCGTTGACGCAAGTTCTGGATGAATGGAGGGAATTTACCGTCCAATGAAGGATCTGCTGCTTTCGGTAGGATGGGTTAAACAGATAATTCTGATCGAAATTCATCAACAATCGGAGGGATAACATCCTTCGGAAAGTACTTCCGGGGAAGGGGATACAGAAAGAAGCAATTATGGTGTTAATCTAAGCTACCATCTCCATATTCACCTGGTGCAATTGAGGAAAGCTCTGGAAAACGGCAGTTAGGATGGCCGGCGACAGAGTTTGAACCTGAGTGGGCTTGTACCCCGTATGACTCACATTTTCCAGGGTTCCTCTATCAGTTTCACCAGTTGAATGCCGGGATAGTATCTTAAGTAAGCTCCTGGCAGATACCTTCCTCATTCTCTACCTAACCCACCCCGCCCTGAGATGCCAAAATGTCTGGAACCAATGCAAATTCGTATTGAACGTGCGTGCCTCCCGATTTCGATGCAACAGTCGCGACCGTGGACCTACACCATGGGTTAAGTGTCAAGAACTATGAAATCTTCAACATTTTACATCTATAGAATAAACATTACCCGTTTTAGGTTACAATGATGGTATCTTGAGCTAAGGAATTTTTCGTCCTTTCTCCACCAGACATAGTTGTAGAATTTGACTTAGTGTAACCAATTTAATGAAAAGACATAATATAATGCAATTTAGGAACACCCTGTAATAATTACAGGGGACTTCAATAGTCAAGAAAGCGACTGGATTGCTGTGTTTCTCTGTTATGTTGTCCCATAGAAGGTGCTGCTGCAGACAGCACAGCACAAATAGATAAACGCGACCATCCAGGAAGAAGGCAATTACACATACACACTCGAACACAGGGCTCTCTCCAACCATCATGCAACAGAACTAGCAGCGGCTTTGCTTCTAAATAGGGGAAGTTACATTCTTTGTGTGTGTGTGTGTGGAGGCGACTGAAACAATTGAGAAGCGTTGGCCGTCCGAAAAGTGCTCAGGCATGAGTTTAAATGTTAGTTTAGTGGTTCAAGAAAGTCTCATCTCTCGGTCCTTGGTCTTGTAGTCGAGAGAGGGAGAGAGACACGACAGAGATGATCTTTCTTTCGTAAAGAGTTAGGAATTTTTAGTATTGTTTAATCTTGCTGTTATAAATGTTTGTCCTCTTCTTTCTTGATTTTATTCCACGTGAAGAAACAGCGAAGGCTATTAGAAACAAGTGGTTCATCGTGATTTCTGTGAAGAAGAAATTAAACACGAGGCCCCTCATCTAATCGCATACATACTTGATTAAAAAGTTTGCCTTTTGCAAGACTATATCTTTACATACGGAAGAGACGAATGAAAGAAAAAAAGAAAAGAAAGATAGTTATATATACTTGTCTTTCGTGCTTTTATATGGATCGTTCTCTCGATGATATGCCTAAACGACTTTTGAAACCTTTTACCGCAGAAGAAGAACGTCCGGGGGTGTGGGAGGTAGATTCCTTTTAATGTGCCGAAGAAAGAAGCTGACTAAATCATTGAAACTCAAGACATTCCTCATTGTCTGTTAACTGAACTTAGAAAAGCGAAAGAATATC
Organism: Lepisma saccharinum; assembly: GCA_022664845.1. Taxonomy (NCBI): domain Eukaryota; kingdom Metazoa; phylum Arthropoda; class Insecta; order Zygentoma; family Lepismatidae; genus Lepisma; species Lepisma saccharinum. The sequence goes on from JAGDQP010026652.1 coordinate 25,683, forward strand.
TTGTGCAGAGCCGGGTTAAAGGGGGGGGGGG
>JAGDQP010026653.1:0-22112 GCA_022664845.1 Lepisma saccharinum
TCGCACGTAAGTATTTACTTTTAATGTAAGTATTTAGTTTAATGTAAGTACTTTTCATTAAGCATTTAAGTATTTTGTGTTATAATGTATTTACGTTTACGTATACAGGAAAAGATTGCCAATTTATATTGTCTTGATTTTATGACTATATACACTCTTTAGATCATAACCAGTAATTCCCCAACAGAACCCCCGTGCCACAAGTCCTCGAGAACTCCCTCCAACTTCATAATCTCTGCTAGCAAAAATCGATAGACTCCACTTATACCCTTCCAATAATTACTTTGCAAACCCAAACTGAAAATCCTGGCGGAATCCATGATGACACGAGCCAATAGCCATTAAGCGCCGAAGCTAATTCCAAGTCTTGGAAACAAGTTTGGTACTAATATTCCCCCAGGTGCTACGCCCTATATGGAGTCACTGAACATCCTCTTCATAATTTTCAAATCATTCTATCTTAAGATCCATTCCTACATACTAGGACATGATATTTATTTCATTATGTACCTACGTGAAAACGTCTTGCGCATTCTCGGCTTGATATATAACCAATTTACGAATTGTGTGTTCAAAATAAGATGTTATTCCCTTATATCTTCCGGGGCGATCATATTTCAAACATGGCGGGTGGCGTTTTTTACTCCCGTAGACATGTACAGAATCCTAAACATCTTTAAAAAATGTGGCTCAAACAAATAACGTTTCGTAGCCCTTGAAGTGTTCTTTAAATATATGGGATAACCTTTTCCGAAAATGAATTCCTTCATTTCAAAACTTTGTTGAGAATGAATTACAAATTCTAAATATTTAGATTTTTAAACAGAGTTTTCGGGCAAAAGGAGTTGAATAAAGATTGGAACATTTTATTAGAGTTATACCTAACAATCAAGAGTGAAGTCGCAGTAAATCACACCCCTCCTTCTACGGAGTGTTCAAACATGACCCTTAGGGAAAATGCCGGATTTATTGCTTAAATATATTGCAGATGGGTCATCATCAAAAATTTGAAATTTAATGTCAGACAACTTATATATCTAAGATACAGTAGAAACTGGAACACTTATTTTGAAATGGTTTGGCCAGTACAAGCTGAATTTCTTCGCCATGCCATACACATTATAATCTGTTATCTTTACGAAGACCACCTGGTTTCGGGGAAGGAGTGCAATATGAGACTGCAATTTCTCTTGCGATGTTTAGAACTGTCAATATGATTACTGTGTGCAAAAGATCTTGTTGTTGAATCATACGGCTTTTTTGCTACATGGATCCAAACATGGCCATTTGACGAAAAATGCCAGATTCCGGTCTAAAATGTATCAATAAACCATCATAAAGAATATGAAATTTCGTCCTGAGAATACCTTGGGTGTTCAAAACAATAAAAATTGCAGTTTTTATTTTCGAGTGGTTTGGTCAAGGGAAGGTTGTTCTTGAGCTCAAAACCAAATTTCATGGAACTAAATTTCAGTTGTTTTTTATTCATGAAGAACCATCTGAAATGTTAACCCGAATTCCGTCATTTTTCGATGAAGAGTCATGTTTAAACCCCCGTAGAAATAAAGTGATGTAACTAATCCCAACGATTTATTATATACATAAACTCTGATGATAGGTCTAAATATTTGATATGATCCCATCCTTATATGCTACTGATACACAGAAAAAAATGTGTTTTTTAATATACCACTTTTGTGTTTGCATAGTACGACAGCGGAAAAAAATGCCTTGTATTGAATAAACAACGTCGAAACAAATATTGTAGTTTTAGCGGTGAGTTGGGGAAATACAAAACTACTTTGAGGCCAAATTTTACATTTATTTCATAAGAGGATTCATTGGAGATATTTAAACACAAATGCGGTATTATTATCCAAGGGTCATGTTTGAACATTCCGTATAGAAATAATGTGATTTAGGGCCTGGCTTTTTTGCGCCCAGACACCCGGCTGGTAGGTCTAACTATTACAAAAATGTGCAGTCTTTTATTAAACCCTTTAGCACGAAGTATTTGGTTTAATACTCTAATTTTATACAATTCGTGATTCATATTCAACCTGTTTTGAGGTGAATCCACATCTTCAAAGTAAACTTCAAGTTCTACATAACGTTTTTGTTTCTGCTCTCAGGCTTTATTGTTTATTTAAGATGTTTAGGTTTCCGTACATGCCTACGAGAATAAATAACTACCAGCCGTGTTTTATACATGGTCGCCGCAGACGAAATGAGTATATAACCTTTTTTTTAAGTGTTTCAAGGAAAGGTTTTTCGTGAGAGTTAAAATTGCGTTGCAAGCAAACGTTGCAATTTCGTTGTGGGTTGATCTCTAAAGATGCCTTCATGACACTAAAATTCAGTTTTTTTTGTTTTTTTTTTTATGAAGAACCATCTGAAATTTTAACCTCAATTCCGGCATACGAAAAGTATAAATTTTCTAAAATGTTGGTGCAATTATTCTTTTCTAGAATTGGACGATTTGTCATGGAATTATCAAATTACGTATGTTCCACGTCTGCGTAAAGTGTGGGGAGAAAATAGTAACAAAGAAGCAGTAAGTTGGTTTTAGTATGGTTCATTTGGAGTGACTCAATCTTGTGTTGTTTTAATCAGACAAATCTTGGCAATATATTTTAGCTGTGAACATAGCTCATGGTCGGTTTCTAAACCTACGTAAAAGTGACTTAAGTTCGAGTCCTGGTTGGGACAAAGTTACTTTTCCTGCTGGTGAATAAGATAATAGTAAGTTATATTTATAAAATAACTGAATTATGTAATTTGCTAACAAGGAGCCAAACTGCCTGTACTGTTACGTCACACACGGGAATGAAGTAACTGGAAGGTGGTGATGCAGAACACAATCTATATCGTTGGGGGAGGATTGAGCAAGCTATATACGAAATGGAAAGTAATGTGTACACAATAAAAATTGATTGCGAGAAAAAAAAAACTATCTACGCGTGATAACCATAAATGGAAGCAAGAGTACTGCCGTTTTGCCGAGTGGAAAAAAAATTAGTCAACTTCGGAGCGTTGGGTCGTCGGTTTAAATCTTTCCGTCTAGTATCGTTTACTTTTATATGGGAAAAAAATCAGTGATGAAATGAGACTGTATATCCATCGTACTGGAAATCGGTAATTATTGTGGGAAAATGAGAAATGTGAAAACACGTTTATATACACCGGCGAGCAAACGAGAATACAAAAGGCATCATATGCTTGATACTTTTACCTACATAGGAATTGTGCAAGATGTAAACTATAAAAACAAATAGAGAGAAAAAAATAATTTTTATATTGAACACGCTGAAGCACAACAAAATGATGGAAGCAAATGGATGCATTACAGTGCAAGAACTTGATAAATGACGAGTATGCATAGTCGTTGAATACTTGGACAACATATTGTGTAAAGCAGTTCTACACAGGGGTGCGGAATGTTCCAGAATTTTCGTCATAGTAGTAACAGACAACCACAATAGCAATAGAAAATGCTTGAACACAGGATTCGGAAATTGGTTATATATCAACTCGAGAATGCGCAAGATTTTTTCACGTCGGTACAGAACGAAATAAATATCATGCGCTAGTATGTAGGAATCGATTTTACGATAGAATGACTTGAAAATTCTTAAGAAGAAGCTGTTAAGTAGATGAATATAGGGCGTAGTAGCTGGAGGGATATTAGTACCAAACTCGTTTCCCAAACATTGTTTTTGCTTCGCTGGTTAACGGATATCAGCTTGTGTACAAAACCGTTTCAACCAACAGAAAATTATAAATAAGAGTTTACGGTGGGATTTGAATCCACGACCTACGTTTCGAAATAGGCTTTCTTCACCACACGGTCACACGGCCAGTATAGCAACAGGTGCTCTTGTTTATATCTTTGGGCTGAGGGTTTAAGGCATTGGAAGGTACTGGGTTTATATATCACCCAGTTTTAGTTTATTTTACTCTTTTTCATTCATAACTATATTACATATATTTCTTACTACATATGGATAAATACTACCTTTTGCATCGTTATACATTTTCATCATTTTGTTGCGTCGTGTTTTTGTTCAGAAGATGAAAACTTGATCTGAATAGACGGAAATTCTCCTAAAAAAACTAGTCTACATTTCTTTCGAAATGGGCTACCATAAATCCCATCCTTTTCGAGCGGAAATTTATCATCTTTTCTCCGATGATGTTTGACCCTAAAAGAGTGTTAACTCTTTCCGCTGTTTTGATTTAGTATTTAGACACGATATAACGCTTTTGCAATACTTCATTGTTTTAAAGTAAACACTACATCATAACCCCAAATTTTATTTGTTCTTATATGATTTTTGACCACTGTATTACTGTGCTTAATATTCTGTGTTATGATCAGAAATTCCGCCAGGATTTTCATTTTGGGGGTGTAAAGTCCAAATGGGGAGAGTGTAAGTGAAGGTTTGCATAATTTATATCGATTTTCGATCAAAAATTATGAATTTGGAGGAGTTCTCGAGGATTTAGGAAGGATGACACGGAAAGGGAAGGTTGCAGAATTACAGGTTATGATCCAAAGTGTGTAAATTTTCATAAAATCAAGACAATATGAAAAGACAATGTTTCTCTATATACGAAAAAGTAGACACGATAACACAAAACACTTACGTGTGACCAAAATCTTATTGTCAAATTCGAAATAAGCACCCAAAATTAGTAAAATTAGAGAAAATTCTTCATGTTACTGAGAAACGTTTCAAAATGTTATGTTTTTTTAAATACTGAATATCGATTGAACTCAACGGCTGGCCATATTCACTTACATGTTCGCTTTATTTCCTTAATTGTATCCCTTACGTAGTGTGTAGTTTTAAAATTGGTAGCGTAATGCATTCCTCTGAGCACGTCCTTTCATTAAATTGTTGGAATGAAATTTAAAATAGTTCTCTAAAATTGACATTTTTCACCTATTTGAAAAAGTGAATTGCGATATAAGTGGACTCGAACCGACGACCTCAGAATCTACTCTGAAGCCCTCATTTACATGCATTATTTCATTACGCTACAGAGGACACTGTAGAATTTAGCACAATTACCGTTCATTTTCCTAGTATTGAATGATGGTTCCATTTCGAAATTAAAACGAGAATATTTGTCTTTATAAATGTGATTTAAAGTTACATTTTTTACTTATCTCTTTATTGGAGTGTGCATTTTTAATTATGACAATTGAAGTGGGTTTAAGGCTTATTATTATTTACTTAAGTTGTTCTGTAGTTTTTCAACTCTTGCTTTTGAACAAAGAAATAAGTTTAAACAACGGACGGGACCTGTCTCTCTGTGTGTATAGGTTCTTCCAATCACTGCCTTAGCGAAGTCTGCATAGAAAATATGGGAGGAAATTATATTCGTTTGCTCTGCAAAACTGGTTAAGCGCAAAATTTCGTGCATGGTGTGTTGCCTATGTTCACGACGTTGCATTTCAGAGACTTTATTAACTCATTGTACACCCTCAATTGTTTATGCTTTTCTCTTATCTTCATACCATTAATCTCGTGAGATAGGATTGCCGGGTTGTTTTGCAACACTCTGTATAGATACCTCAATGTATGGTATCATAACAAAATATTTTGGAGGTAAACTATCTCCCTATTCCGATCTCTAGGAAGTGAGATACCATGCGCTAAATTATTGTGCAAAGAACGAATTCGAATCGAGCAGCACAAAAGAAGAACAACTCATATAACACAAGATTAGGAATAGGAACACGAAACTTCATGCGAGAAACTTCATCATGGGAGGAAAGAAGTGGCAAAACTGATAAATCATTAAATAAATCAAGATAAACACTGTGGACGCAGTTTATGTAGTATGATGGCCAAAAAAATCGAAGTAAAGAATATAGGATGTTCACATTAAGAGGAGGAAAAAGTTGAGTGGGTCCTTAGAAAGCATCTAAAAAGAATGTCATGAAAGTTCACTACACTGGTAAGATCATGATATTAGTAATGCTGAAACTAAGAACGAAAGACCTGGCTATAATACAGGTATAAATACTGAACTAAACCTAAACATACTTTAAAAGAGGGTAAAAAATAAACTACGAATGTCTGGATGAGTTGGTACAGACTGAATAAAGAACCCATGCATTAAACTCATATGCAATTCTAATTTGATTTTAGATGAATCACAAAGTTGAGAATTAGTAGGAAGTAAATATATTGTACGGAGAAACCGATGAGCCCATAAATTAGTTTGCTCCTGTAAATAACTCTCAATGGTGTTGTGACACACGTGACTTACACACGAAAAAGGAAAATAAATCTGGAAACTCCGAGATAATGAAACGTTTTCAATTGACTATGTGGTAATTTGGAAGAACTTCATATTGTTTGAAGAATTCAAACTCTTTGGGGTTCCTATGTTCACTCTTACCTTAATTTAGTCTTAGAGTAGACAGAAATAAACATAAAAAACGTAGGCAAAAGAAATATAGAATTTTGAAAATTAAAAATGAAGAACTGTACAAATGAAAAAATGAACTAAAGGGAAACGGGGAAGAAAGAATATCAATGGAGAAATGTAGAAATGAAACACTGAACTGAAGGGAAAGGAGAGAACAAAGAATACCACAAAAAAATCTTATTGTTTTTAGAAAATATGCTTAATGTTTAAAACCTTATACAAAAGGATTAGTTAGCCTATCCTTTTGCCACGTTTCCCATGGGCAACTCTACGACTTAGCGCGCATAGAATATTCCGTTAAATAGTACCACGTTTCACAAACACAAAGGGAACATATCCCGAAAAAGTCCAAAAAATGACTGACCTTTTTCTTCTTTACCCTTCAATTATAGATTTGTGGATAAGTTCGAAGAGAATTACTGTATTTTGGTATGAACAGATGGAAGCCCAAACAAACAATTGATTTCTTTTAAAGCGAAGTTGGCTCTATTCAGCAGGGTAAGTAATCAGATAGCATGAAGAGTAATGAATGGATTACAGAAGAAAGGTTGGGAAAAATAAGGAGTTGAACATGGAAATGTAAGGATACAATAAATGGTAAAAACTGTGCGTGAAGCAAAAGTACAAAAGTTTGTAAAGAAAAAATACAAAATTGGAGGAACATGGCTGACAAGAAATAGAATGAAATAGAAGATTTGGAAAGAAGATTAATATACGATCTTATTACAATAGAGAAGGATTATGGTATTTGGAAAATAGGGGAGCAAATTTATGTGGCCACTGGAGGACAAACATTGTGATACCATTAGTGATGGAAGGTATACTGCTAGGCTGGAAAGAAAGAATAGAAAGGCTGTATGAAAGGTTTAGATGCAGATGAATGTTTTGGTGATAAAGGGTTCAAAATAAAGAATGAAAATTTTAGAAGGTGAAATGGGTAAAGTTGAAATGGTCAAGCAACGGGTGTGGATGCTATTCCAATTGCAGTAAATAAAACGTGTAGGAAAGAAAATAGTAAAATGTTGTAAGTGCAACGAAATGTATTACTCGGGATAATGGTCAAGTGAGGTTTTAGAAACAGTAATAGCTTCATTGAAAAAGATAAGTTTTGTATTGCCGAACCATCATCCACATAGGATATTCAGGGAAGCTTCGTCTACGTATATTAAAAAAGGGACGTGATCCCTTTAGAGAAAAAAATGCACTATTAGAAAATTTAAGTTGTAAGCTAAAGATTATTGTTTAGGGTGAATGTAGAAACTGAGGAAGAATATTTTAGATTTCGAAGAGAGAACTGAGTAACAAACCTTATTGGTTTGATAAGAACAATAGAAAATATATACAAAAACAATGGTAAGGAAGTATGTAAGCTACTTTTTGATTTGGAAAATAAATTCAGTCAAGTGTGAAATCTTAAAGCGAGTACTCAATAATGTGTAGGTTGAATGGAAATATCGAAGGCTTAAAAAGAGCTTGGATCTAAATTAGAGAGTAAGGACGCCTTATAAGAATAAACCGCAATATGTTGAGAAGTGAGACAGGTCTCACGTACATTATTTAACATTGTATCTACAAGAAATTGTAAACAGATTCTTCTAATAAAATTAAAAATAATCAAACACAGTAAATTTGTGGTTAATATGTTTTCACTTGCAGAAAGTGACATACCACTAAAAGGAATAATAAGACAGCTGCAGAAGCTATCAAGAACATGAAGTGAAAATAAGTATAATTAAAATAAAATAATTGGCAACTGATACACATCAAACATTAGCAAACATAAACTTAGGAAGAGGAATTTGGGACGTATTTTATGTAAGGATACGAAAAGATATAAAGGCCAAAACAGCAATCGTGAAACAGGAGAATTTCTTCTGCGCGTCTATGAACAAATAGTTGAATTTTCCTTTATGGAAAATGGTGTTGTATGGAGCAGAATATGGTCTTAACAAAAGTGTAAAAACACATCTAGTAGCCTTTGAAATATGGACCAGAAGAAGAATGGAAGAAAAGACATTTATGTAACAGATTTGAAAAAAGGAGTGCTGAAGCTAATGTGAAGGAGATGGGCAATACTGCAAATAAGAAGAAGACAAAAAGAATATAAGTAGGATATTGGCTGTGTAGGTACAATATATACTGGAGATACGGTTGAGAGAAAGATAGAAGAAAGACGAATACAACTCGTTTATTAAGGAATATAAATCGTATGTTGCGATAAAAGGAAGAGCAAAATACCGGAATGAATGGAGAATAGTTTTGCCCGCGAAACGAAATTCAGGTTGTCTCGTCTTTCTGAAAATCTTATTCAGAAAGTGTCTCGTCTAGAAAATAACTAATATTACGACAGTTTTATTCAGCCCTGTATTTAAAAAAACAAAAACATTTTTCTGTCTCGTCTCTTCTCGTTGGCAACATTAATGAAGAGGACTTGGCTTACATTGATGGGCATGCCGCTCTCGACAGAACATTGATGATCATATGTAAAGTGCTGCAACAAGAAGTGTTGTAATTTATATCACAACAATCTGCAATTTATTTAGATATTGAATTTGAATTTATCTTTTAAGGTCTTTAGGTTACTTTATCTCAGGCCGGATGGATGATGATGAGGTGAATGGTGGAATAAAAAAATCGGAGGAACCCAGGAAAACCCCATAAACACGGTTTTGGTCAAACACACAGTCCGCATGGGATGAGCAGGAATCGATCTGATGAATCTAGCGCCAGATGTAGGTCCTCTACCAAGAGCACCACAGCAGCTCAATAAAATATTGTATATAATAAGACGAAAAGCGACATTGTAGACAAGTGTAAAAATAAATCAGTACGTTGATTATTTCAAAATTTCAGTGCTCCGAGCACAATAATGGTACTACTAAAAGAATTCCAAGTAATCTGATTTGGTATTTGCAGGGATTGTAAATGTTGTTGTTCACCAGAACCTCGCGGACCGCCTGAAATCCATCCATGGACCAACTAGGACCCTGGTTACCAAGTTTAATTATCTGCTTAAGTAATTAAAGCAGACCTACATGATGACATGAAATAATTCACAAAAAAGAACGCCGCATCCAAGTTTATGCCATCTACCAAAATGAATTATAGAATAGTAATTTCTCTTAGTACCTTCAATTATCATCACCTTCGTCCATCTACTAATGGAACAGGACAGGTGGTGCATTTGTGGAGGTTACTTGCTATCACTCTGGCGTCGTCTACTGTAGTTAGTGTGGGGTAAACTGATGGACCTGTCATGAGCTCTTAGAGTAAAATAAATCTCGTGTTTAAAATTTTACAAAAATGACTGTCGTTGTTACCGGGACTCGAACCTGGATCTCCCACTTGCCCGATAGGTATTATATCCATTATACCACCAAATAGCGACCATTCTTTTCTGTTTATGAAACGTTGTCGCCTTGATCCTCTCCCAGCTCCCAGTTGCTCCGTATTGGGCCAAAGCACCTACTCTGGACTGCTATCATGCAGTGGGATATAATAGATGTTATAACCTCAACATCCTTGCTGTTACGGCAGGATGTTATTACCTATAGAGTGAATGAATGACTCCACCTCTCGCTGTGTTTTCTGTACACATTTAACACGCCAAATTTTCTAAATTAAAATACACCCCAAGATAAATTTTTCCCTTGCCTTTGATGTAGAGATTCGCAAACTTTGTCAAACAAGCAAACACTTGGAAACTGAGGAAGAGTGGGCACGAAAGAAAGAGAAGAAAAAGAAGAAGAAAAGAATGTGTGATGTTTTGAAATTTGACTGCATACAGACGGGGCTGCATTAATATGGGAAAAATATGATGAATAATCGGCAAAGAAATCTTCAAAAGACGGTTGACTTTGTTCTTCTATTAAATGTACATTAAATGAAAATTCTACCTCTCTACGAAACAGCTAAATCAACACAAAAATGAACACCACTCATTATAACAGAGACAATAAATTTCGCCATAGTGACTGCATAATTTCAGAGAACGTTTGCCAAGAAAGCAGCTCCACTGGGCACGCAACTGTTCAAATGAGTGTTGGCAGGTCGGATTAAACCTTTTCTTAAACACTGCATGGCAAAAACGGTGACATAGGCGTTGCTCCATCAAGTCATACCCAGCAATCGTGACGTCGCTTCCTGTTTATTACAAAGTTTGATGACGCTTGAAGCCCGAACCTTTATGTATACCATGTAATAGATTACCCAATTGATGATGCTTGAATTTATTTACTGCCTTTATTTATCTTAGGCCTTGATAGTGTGCTTAGAAAAAATTGACCTTGGTACATGTACTTTAAAGAGAAAAGTGTTTCAATTTCTACTATAATTATCTCGTATGTATATCCAGGTTCTCTGTGTAGATGCTAGTTTACAATGATTGCTCATTATCTAGACACTTGTCTTGTCCGTTTTAACATGTGAAGGCTGTAAAGTGTCTGTCGATTATGTGTACACCTTCTGTGAAGTGTCAGTTTACTAGGTAGAACAACGTTTCGAATATGTTTATATGTGGATGTATATATTATGTGCACATCTTTTGCCAAGGAGTTCCTATGGATTCGACGTATTTTTATATTGATTAATTTCTTTGGTTTGTCTTAGATTTTATTTTATTTTTCAATAACTTTCTTCGGCCATTGAATTTTTAAATTTTAAGGGCATCATCCGAACTGTGTTCCAGCTCCGTACTACTTGCCCCTTGGTACATTAACTCCAACTTCCGTGTTGTCTTCTTTGAGATTGATGGTTTATATTACTCTGCTGGTTTCTTTTCTCAGTTGTAAAATAATATATTTTACTTGATTCAATTAAAGGCTTCCGTATCCTGCTTTGTGTATTGTATTTCTTGTGTATGCTCATAATTTTCTTCTTCAAAACGGGCGTTTTCATTTTTGTTAGGCACTGTTCTCTTTTGGCACACTGCTAATCCAACTTCACTCTGGTTCCATCATGATTAAATTGTGAACATCGTCAGTTATTTTGTGTGAAAACACATTATGCTTATGTTAGATACTGTCTCAAGAACCTCAGCTTCTTATATGGGATTAGCTATGGATTTTGTGCCATCCGCTTCCAAATTTATCTCTGTGAAATAACTTCTGGAGCCAGTTGGCCAAAAGGCAAAAAGGATTTTAAAAAATATTAAACTAGAGCTATTGCTTCCTAGTGTAGCTTTACTTCAACTTTGATAGCAAACTGAATTAAAGCTTCCGAGGTGAAATCAAGATAGAATATTTCAATTATTTGAATCAATCCCTTTACCATAGACTTTTAATCAGTTAATACGTTTGCGCAGTTGAATGTGCTGAGTCTGCGTGGAAAAGTTAAAGTCTTCTGGTAGGTTTGTAATACATGCCGGTTTCGGGCGTCAGTTTCGTCTGTACCTTCGTGTAAGAACCTGGAATTTAATTCTAATTTTTCACCAATCAAGAATAAACTAATTTATTCCTGCATTCTTGTCAATATTTTCAATAGGATTCTAATTAATTTTCTGTTCTAAAGAAATATTTCTACTACGTCTTACTTCTATATTCAAGGCCTTTGAATTCTAGTTTAGCATTAAGTATATGTTTGCACAGCTTGATAAAACATTTGCCTCTTAGCCTTTTTTCAATAATCTTTTGTTTTCGATATTATTCTAATTGTTACAGGCAACAGAAGCACAACAAGACATAGCTTCTCAAGTCTTGGGTGATGGTCCAACACATCCTGACTGCAGGATGCAGTTAACCATTCGTACCTGGAGTAGATGTAATTTGAAACTAGGTTTATGCCTCTTTCATTTTTGTAATGCAACTTCTTCTATATCTGTAGTATGCTGCATATCTTTAGGATTAATCCCTCTAAGTTTTTTAATTATTTACAAGTATTCAGAATTTTTAACAATAGCATGAAAAAAAGTAAATGTTTGGCAAATGGCTTCTTGAGATGTTACTTGCCGAAACTATAGGCTGCACTGACGAAAGACCAGTCTCTGGTTAGGGTTGTATGTGCACATTTAGTAGGTGGTTAAACTCTCCAATCCTCCATTGCATTTGATTAATCTACCTCTGTGTGGATGTTGTAGTTCTCCTGCGTCTACAAGATAGTTTTTAAAACGTATTGCTTAATTTGCGTACTTATTATTATTTTCCTATAGTTTTTGGTTTATCTCCCTGGCGCTTTCTTTATCTTGTAGCTCTAGCATTATTTTTCCGGAGTACTTTTTCCTTCTAAGATGACTAGTCCTCTGATTTGGCTGTGGGTTTAAAAATCCGAAAAACTGTTCTCTTCAGCCAGAGCTGCTAAAATTATTATATCGTAATTTCCTTGATAAAGTTGGCCAGTGCCTGTCAGTGAACATCATATTAAGGTAAGTCACAATTTTATTTTGTAACTACTTTGTCCTTTATACATTAAGCAAAGCATAATAACTATGTTTGCTATGTTAGAATTATCCACATCCTCTATTTCTTGAAAGTAATTTATGCAGTATGTTTCACTACTGGTTTACTCTTAAAGTGATTCTCTATAATGTTAAGTGAGCCATGCAAATTTATTATCATGAAAATTAATAGTTTCTGATTCGGATGCATTTTCCATCCAAACATAATTAGTTTTAACTCTAGTTTATCTTGAAACAAAGTAATACAATGCCATAATCTTGGATTCCTGCCTGTTAAAAATGTTATGAATGTCATAATATGTAACTTCCTAATTACATAAACAGAAGTAAATATATATTTTTCATACGGCCCCCTGATAATTTTCATCCTCCACCAATCCTGGGTGTGGCCTGACTTTTCTGTTTGTTTATCTTCCTGACGATTGCAGTAAATAATTGGGTGATTTGTTTTCCGATCTTATTCTTTCTTAATTCGTAGCCTGCGCATTTTGAGAAAATAATTGTCAGTCAAGAAACTGAAATCGAGGTTCACCTTGAAGAATACTGCAGGTCAATACAAGTCCGCAACAGTAATTTCACACACAGGTTCTATATTTATAATAATTTTTGATCGATTCGTTTGTTTTTGTTTTTTGATGTTGTTAAATTTGAATACTAAAGAAAACTGTCAAAGACAACATTTTCTATAGCAGTTACGTTTAATTATCTACATGTGATTTAAGACTCTGAAACAATCAAATTCAAGTTCAAGGCGTAAAACTAACATCACGATTTGCGTAATTACAAAATTATTTTCCGACAAATTCAAACACAACATCTAAACATTTCCATCTCCACATTAACCTCATTCTGCAGAGTGACCACGATATAAGGGATAAATGTTTCACATGTCTAAAATATCGAGAACAAAGAATTCATAAAAATATATAGTGTTTTGCAGATTCACAAAGCTTTCGCTTATTGTATGCATATTGATTTCAGGACCTGTACACTGACGTTGCTGGCGTAACGTGATAGAAAATATTGAGAAAACAAGATTGTCTGCTGGGAAGCGAGCTTTCTACTGAAAACCACTGGCAGTTGAACTCCTCAAAAATAAGTCACCAAGAATGGACCAGGTTTTCAACGAGATTGTTGTAAAATTTATTTTTAGAATGTTCTGAGAGAAAACGTAATCTGGTATAAAATCATGAGACCATGTTGGTCATTCAATTCACTCCCTAATGTCCAATTTGCACGCTATGAAACCACTTAATTATAATTTACCAAGTTGTACAGCATAATGGAGTGAAGACCAAGTGAATATCCTCGGTCATCTTGTGTATGATGTTTGAATAGTAGATAGCTTGATACCCAGCTTAGTAGATATCCAAAGTTAATACTGGTGTGTGAGGTAAAATTACTATCATTTGATTATATTCCTTGAAAATATATTCGACCGTCCTTCCTTCTTAGGTAACACTTCCAAATTTATGGAACACTTGTTTATATGCTTAGTTAATTTCACTTTCGTCCCAGGTGCGTACTGTTTAATTATTTGATTCTTAACTCATAATCATTCTTCGTCACTTTGTATAAGTGAAAATATTGCATTCGCTTTTATATGGACAATCTAGTTTCCTGCATTTATTCTATCACGGTTCAATATCGCCGCCAGTGAATAGCTCCTGAAATCAATATACATTCAACAACTAAAAAGCTAAAGGTATATGCGAAATATAATAGATTGCTCTTAACTCCTCACTTTAGACATGTCTTAGACGTGTCAAATATTTTTCTTTTAAATCCCTCTAAATCTAGCTAACTTAAATTTGTTCCGTATCAGTGATACGAAATCTCTTGCTAAAATATTTAAAGCTCTAAATGACAGACTCATATCGGAAATATTTTTTTGCGAATTTCTGCCATTCATTGAAAAAATTATATCCGCCCATCTGATGTCAGTTTCTTTGTCAGGAGTTCAATCCATGGTATTTTTTACAAGTAAATGCTTCACAGTTATATAAAATGTATTTCTCGCAAATTGGACCGCTTTCGTAACTTTTACTGACTTATGATTTTAGAGAATTGAAATAACTAATAATTACAATTACTAAAAACATTTTTTCAACATGTTATTCTTATGCCAGAATATGTTTTAGGATTAATCATTTTCTCTATAATTTTAAGCAATTATTTTAGAAGATTGATAAATCCTTACTTTTTTATCAATTTATCCATTGTAGCAGAATCTGTACCATCTGTAGGACACATTATCATTGCAGGTGCTGGCATTTTAGTAGATAGTGAAGTTTTGTAAATGAAGACAACAGTAGGACTTTCTTGAAATCTTGTCCAACTCTCCCAAACCATTACAATTGCGAAAACTAAGCTTATCGTGAAGATCATTAGCCATAGAACTCTGAAATTAAAGTACAATAGACGTGATCAGCATAACAAGTTAACTTTATAATACGAAAGACTCTGTATGCCAAGTAAATATTAGTATTGGTAGTGGAGGGTATTCAAATCTTTTAATAATTGATTATCTTTTCGATTGAGAATTTTCAACGTATTAGAAATGAAAAAAAAAAATTCTCCGAAAGTATTAATCGATATTACTTGTAAATGGATTTTGAAAACATCAAACGAAAATCAGTACAATCGCTTTAAGTTTTAACATTGCAAAAAATAGCGTGAAACTAACAATTAGCACATTAATTGTTGTTATCCAGAATAAGCATATCTAATATCCACACGGCTCTACTAGTCTTGGAATTTCAGGTCGTTGAACATATGGAGTGTTGGAAATGTACAAGATAATTCTGAAATGATCACTACTTGCAAACGATTGTTCGTTGGAGTTCAGATAGGACGCAAATGAAGGTGAAATAAATAAGATTTTTCTTTGTTTATAGCGGGTTTTAACAACACAGTTATTCCATATCCATCACTTAAGTTTTACAGACGATCAATTGAAGGTTGAAACTTTCAAAATTACTCAGAGACGTTAAAAGAAAATATGTTTCTGGACAACCGAATTTGTAAGGTACTCAATTTTGAAAAACAAAAATGGTCATGTGGTATTTGTGCAATAAAAACACTATGTATTGTGTTACTTGCACATCATTCGGTAATGGATTGGGGGGGGGGCACTTCTTTCAATATTTTAAAATTTTAGATATTATATATTAGTGTTTTATACGCTGTTAACACTACAATAAGAACAATAAAATTATATCAAGTATCATTTTAGAACATCTGTTTTCCTTCTGTTCACCAGTTCTTCATTGACTAAACGTGTCATATGACTCTATCGAAATAGAAAAGCTATTCAATATTTTTTTTTTTCAATTTGGGATTTCGAAATAACTTGTTCAACAAGTGAGGATGCATCTCGGAAACCTAGTAAGCAGAGTACGGATAGTTAAAAAATACTTTAGTTGATTTCGAGATTTGGAACAGATTAAAACAAGGGGATACATTGTCATCATTTAACATTGAGTTAGAGAATGCGGGTCATAAAATAAGAGGACAAAAAGGCACTAACATTGAATGGCTTGAATCTACTGTTCGAATACGCCGATGGTGTAGATTTAATAAGGAACAATATAGATGCGTTACAAGTTAATACCGATGCCTTATTAGAAGCGCATGATGAGGTCTACAGGCGAAAATATAGAGAACAAAATGCATGATAACACGCTGATACACAAGAAGTAACACACACACACGCATATATATAAATTTGGATTGAAAACGTAGAGAAAGTAAACAAATTTAAATACTTGGGAAAATGTGTAACAAGCAAGAACGAGGTAATCGAAAAAAAAAGTCAATTATCATCGGACAGGACATATTTCTACTCAGTCCAGAAACTCCTAGCCTCGCTAGTAATATCATGAAAGTAAAAATTGAAAATCTACGAATAAAGAACTCTTACACTGCCGATAATAATTTATGGTAGCGAAAGTTGGATTGCGATCCTAGCAGACGAACATGAATTATGAGGGTCTTGAAGAGATATGGGCCGAAACGAGACGAGATGACTGTGGAATGGAACAGACTGCATAAGGAAGAAACTCACAGACTTTACGACTAACCCGATGTTGTAAGAATAATGAAATCGCGACGACTAAGGTGGGCAGTCAATGTAGTTCTGATGGGAGAGAAACAAAGAATATATACTCTGGTGGTTAGTAAAGCGAGAAGAAAGAGGCCGGTAGAAAGACCAAGATGACGTCGGGAGGATAATACTAGAAGGGATCGTTCAGAAGTATGTGTGCATCATTAAAATTGTATGATCTTGCTCAGGATAGAATCATATGGAGTACGTTTGTGTACTGCGGCGATGAACGTAGGATTTCCATGACCCAATAAGTAATAAGTAACTTTTGCGACGTTTTTTCGGTTGAAAATGGAAGCAGGGAAGTTCCACTAATGCTGTACGCTGATTGGTCGTTTTCGTCGTATACGGTTTATTTTAACCCAACTTTTGTGCATAAGAAAATAAAAGTTAACTTAATCCAATTGCTCGTTCTAGTATATGACCTATAATAATCTACATCAAAATTTGACCTAACATTAGCCTTTTTCTAGTGTATGGATTATTTTAACATAACGCTTCCATATGTTTTCCAGAAAATTTGACAATTTAACCTTTCTTTTAATTACTCCTTTCTTCTGAATGACTTAGTTCAACCGAACCTATCATATATATTGTACATGATTATGTGGAAAAATTGAGATTTTTAATTTATTAGATTTGCTGAAAATGTTACATTCTAACCTTTCTTTGAATTACTCCTTTCTTGTGAATGGATTAGTTTAACCGAACCCATCCTATATATTGCACATGATATATGTAAAACTTGACATTTTAACTTATAATGTCACATGTTAGAAAATAACATTTTAAGCTTACTTTGGATGTTCGTCCTCGTATACGGCTTATATTAACGTAACCCTGGTTACATATTATACATGATTTGGTGAACATTTGAAGTGTTAACATAAGATACCCTACTTGACTTGCTAGAAAAACTTTGGTAAATTTTTTATATGCGCCAGTCTAGTAGGTCCGTTATAATTCGCCTTTAGCTGTTAAAATTCACACTCATGCCCCTGCCGGGACTCGAACCCCGGACCTGCAAGCCGCTCGGCCACCCGCCGGCATTAACTTGCTAGAATTTGGATCTTTAATCTAAAATAATCTTAGTGACTTACCACATTTTGACATTTTAATTTAATTTATCGTATATGTATTACTAAAATTTGATATTTCTAATTTTTTATTTGAACTGAACATAATACATGATCCCATATAAAACCTATTTTCTTCTAACCCAGCGAATATACCGTATATGATTCAGTGAGAATTTGATGTGCTTACCAAAGATACACTATTAAAATTGCTAAAATTTGATCTTTTAGCCTGACTTTCAATACTGCTTCTCGCATATTGCATATTTTAACTTAACCCAGCTAATGTACTGTGTATGATTTGATGATAATTTTTACATTTTAACATTTCATCGAATGCCCGTTCTCACATACGGCTTATTTAAACTTATCTTAAAAAGTTTCTTCTTTGCATGTCTTAATACTGTTTAAACCTTGGTAAAATTTGAGCTAACTACTTCAGATTTGAATTCAATATAAATCTTTATACACATCTTGTTTTCACTACTTCCAATTTTCATTTTCGCATACTGCTTATTTTAACATAACTTTTGCATATTGAAAATTATATAATTTATATGACTTACTGAAAATCAACTTTAGCGTCTTACACCCCGAACGCTGTTTAGTTGAATTCAATTGCGCAATATGCGACGTATATTTTCCTTATATCTAACCCAAACTATTTGCTGTATATTTTAACACTGTATGCACCCTACTAAAATCATTTTTCATTGTTATTTTCTTTCCGGGATATCACATACCCGATTTTTAAACGTGACTCTAGGGCGACGAAAATGTTATGTTGTTAGTATTTGCGCACTGTGATGCCATATCTTAAAACGGATTAGGAGGAAGCCTGTAACGTGTAATGCACCCCTTTAAAGATAATATTACCGATTATCACGACACCTCTAATTTTGTATG
The DNA here is from genome assembly GCA_022664845.1 of Lepisma saccharinum. NCBI lineage: Eukaryota > Metazoa > Arthropoda > Insecta > Zygentoma > Lepismatidae > Lepisma > Lepisma saccharinum. The sequence continues at coordinate 18,923 of JAGDQP010026653.1, forward strand.
TACTTTGATATGCAGATTGCAAATCATGATTTTTTTCTACTCCCTAACCGTTTCTGAGATACAACCCTGCTGAAACTATTGCACTTGACATACTTAAATTTGTCCTTATCATGCTTATAATCTGTACACGCCTTTGAGAACGTCAACTATTTCGTAATCCTTATATTTTATATCTTATGTAATATACTGCGATATCTTACGTTTACTAGTAAGTTAATTTTGATCTTTTAACTTCCAATTGTAATCTAACATGAGTCTAGTTTTCTGATTTACGTGGGTTTAGACCTAACCTGATTCCTGTTTCTATAACCTCAAACCATATGTGATTTGTAGAAAATTTGATATTTTTTACATTTCTTAGTATGTTTGTTCCCGTATACGGCTAAAATTTTTAATTTAAGACAGTGAATATATAATCAATGATTTCATAAAAATATAAACATTTGATTACAAATATTAATTTGATCGTATATGACTTCCCAAAAGTCAATATCTTAACCTATTACCAAATTCAGCTTTGCTTGTACACAACCATATTCAAAAGTTTTATCTTTCCAAAGTACGACATTTATTGTCCTGTTTCCAAATTTAGACTATTTTGCGTTGCATGGCTTCCCAAAAGAAAAGTAAATTTTAAACTTTGCTTATATAATATGTTCGTATACGCCTTAGTCAACCTTAACATTTTAATGTAAAATTGTAGATATTTCTGGACTTGGTAACAACATTCCATTTTCAACTTTACACAATTGAAGCACAACTTTACTATATTTTGCTTTCAAACACTAAATGCTAATTTTCAGTTATGCCCTGAAACGATTTCAACCGAACAGGAAATTTAAATTTAATCGACTAGTTCAACTATCCATTTATATTTAATAACTACACGTAATTATATTTTGGTAACAACATTACTCAAAACAGCTACTGACATGAACCTTTCTTTTCCTGCAAATGTATGTGACAAGCGAATGCTATTTTACCGTTTACAAGTAACATCAGGCTTCACAATATGCTACATTTTCTCTGTACATTTTAGCTTCTTTAATTTAAGATACAGGAAAAGCATTTGTCTAATACGTACTCGAAACAGAGTGTTTATAAACGTTTCTAACAATTTCACTACATACGTTCTTCTAACATGTTTAATATGAGACTGTTCTTAATTAGAAATTTCCGGAAGATACAATTGGATACGACAGATTTACAGTTTACAAAATGCTCCAAACTTCATAAATGACATTTCTTTGTACAGAAAAGATAAATAATGTCCACACCTTAAGTGTATATTGCATCATGGAGTGTGTTCTCGAAACTAAGTGCCGATTCTTAGAGTCTTACTAGCATCTCCACGCTTCGGGGTATGTCTTGTTTTTCTAACGTTACATGCTATGAACTTATATAAAATATTTGAATCCGTGTATGTTAAAATGGGATCACTTGAGGTAATCGAATGTGGATAAAAACAAGGAAAACTGAACCAAAGATTTACATTAAAAGTGACTGCAAAACCTTTTTTTTAAATACAAAATCCTAATAATCCAACTAACATGAAACGATCTACTTGAATCATGTAAAATATTATTTTGTATGGGAAAGCATTATTAGAAGCGCTTGACCATCTCATTATAACATGCAATGTTAATTTAACACATGTAAGCGTTTTACATAGTTTTATTGTTACAACATATACAAAATATTACATATTGTGTGTTTTATAATAGCGAAATGATTTAATACGTCTTGGGGTGATTTTTGGATACTTCCGTTAATCACCATATCCAACACTATCTTCAATCGTAGTCCACATTTGTATTTCGCCGTGAAACGCTTCACATTTTTTAGTATGTATGGCTGGAGTTATCTAATGTCATTTTACTTGGCGTGCCACAAGGCAACTCTCTTAAAGGAAACTTTTTACCTTCCAATTCTAAATTGGTATTACAGGACTTGTAAACCCTATGAGAAAGTCTCTGTACTGAGTCAATGAACGGAGGTCTTTGATAGTTTCTGTGTACTCGGAACATTTGACTGATTCTTTTTAGCATGTAAAGATAACAGCAATTTTCACAACACTGAAACAATTTAGACCTGTCCGCGAACAAACGTCTCAGCTATTGATATGTGTTTGCACTTCGTTTGAGTCTAGTCTCGTATACTGGGGTGCAATTATAAGATGATACAATGATCAACCCACGACAAAGACGTGGCGATTAACGCTGAACTTCTTTGAAGAAAGTGATCGTTTGTTATCATTTCCAAGCTTAATTTCCGTTCCATAAATGTAGAAATGAAATGCATTAAAACTTGACATTATCGATAGTAATTCGATTTCAAAAATAAGCCGCTTAATTTTGTTCCCACCGAGAGTTCTTGAATAATAGAAGAACACTTCACAGAGCTGATCTCGGGCTTTCCTGTTTTGGAGAACGCCGCTGATCCCGCGGTAGCTTTCTACAGTTGTTACTTTCAGTTCTGTTCCCTGTTTGAAAAGATCGAGTTCTAGTGCATGAACCATTTTATTTTTAATTTCAAGAAATGCTTTCTGTCGGGCGGATCCTTAGGTGGTGCATGTGCTTCAATGCTCTTAATGACTTTGGTGCGAATCTAAACCTATGCCGGCTCACTATATGGCCTACGATTTCCAGTTTTCTGAAAAAAAAAATCACTTTCTCTACGAACAAACTAATTCCTGTTTGCTGGTTCCGTGTGAACACTACTCTCAAATTCTTCAGCATATTAATTTTGGAGTTATCAAAAGGACTACTTCGTCAACATTCTGAGCAAAGTGACCGATTGTAGCGTTTTCTAAATATTTGTGCAGCGTTTTTACGAACGAGGCCGCAGAATTCAAGAAACTCTGGGTCAGAATGGTAAAGTGAAATGTCCCTAAATTTAGAATATTGAAGGGCATTAATGGGCGAGAACGAGGATCAAGCTCCACAGTAAAATATGCGAGACTGTTATCGATAGCACAGTAATAGTTATATTCCGAAATTCTGACCAAATCACTACGTATTGATTCAAGTGATCTTCTTTCGGAAATTGTTACATTATTGAGATCACGATTGTCGAAATTTGGTCTAAGTGCCCCTGAGACTGTCCTCAGGAAGATAATGGGTGAATTATATGGTGATTTTGCATATTATTATTATTATTATTATTATTATTATTATTATTATTATTATTA
>JAGDQP010026654.1:4165-25712 GCA_022664845.1 Lepisma saccharinum
GCCCAAACTTCACCGGAGAGTGGTGAAAATATTGCCCATAAATATTGTATTCTTTTCGGGGTAAACGCAAGAAAGTTTAAAGAGGCCATCATATAAGGGATTGATACGTCGAAGAATTTTGTAATAAGCAATATAAAGTAGATACTTGGCAATGCAATATGACACTTACCCGCCTTCATAATTCCTGAACCGGTCATTTTGTCAGGTGAATCGAATGGTGTTCCAGCCATTTTCGGCTTGAAATCTACAGAGAATGTAAAGTTGTATTTCTTCGAATATTCCTCCATTATTCTGTAATCTACTCCATCGTAAGGAGAATGTTCCGATTCAGTCTCAATGGTGTATGGGAAATAAGGCATCCAAACTATTGGAATATTTATGCCCTCCAGGCTTAAAAGTCTTTTCATTTTTAGATTTTTAAAATTCTGATTAAGTGTATTGTTTTGTACTGTTGCTGTTATTTCAAATCCATTGGGGTTCAGATTATTTCCAAGACGATGCGATATAAGGTTGTAACGAGTAGAAGAGCTGTTGATGTTTTCTTTACTTAGAATATACGTTTGTGGATAGAATTTCATCACTGGGCAATTCATCCACTCATTCTGGATATCTTCTTCCAGTTCTTGTAAAATAAAATAGGTTCTAATTTTCCTCACGATTGACATCTTGTTTGCAGCATTTATATTCTTAAAAGTATTACAAATGCTCGATGTTGAAACAAGAAAAGTCTCACAATTTTGATCCAATGTTTCCACTAAAACGTTCTTTGTTCTTAATGATCCATTAACAGGGTTATTGTTTACAGATATAATAAATACAGGATTTTTGTCATCGTTACGCTTGGCTAAATTATCTGAAATTAAACCCGCTTCGTCTAGAATTACGGTGCAAGAATGGTTGTCATCGGAAATGGTCTTCAGGATAATATCCAAGGTTTCATCTGACACATGTTCCGGTTTACTTGAAGTTATCTGGCTATTTAAAGAGCTCGTTTGGAGTATAATTATAAGAATAAAGAAAAGCCTTTCCATGGTTCAGTCTACGTGTAAATATCCTACAAAGAGAAAACAACACAACTTTGTTTAATTAAAATTCAATCACAAACATAGATTTAAAATTTTAACGTTGATCAACAAACTCGAAACTTAAGAATATATATTTAAAATAAATCTGGAAAAGACTGATGCAAGATGTCTTATAAAGTTTCAAATCCTGTTTTTCCTATATTTTAATTGCTTTACAAGCCTCAATTATAATTTAAAGCCATGTTAATAAAATGGTAAATAGCTCTAAATTCTGGTGAAATAGGAGATGCTAAACTACAAGTTATACCGAGTTTTTCAGGTTCCTTATATTTTTTCAGGTTCGAAAATGAATGCTCCAAAATTAAATATATATCTCATATAATCCATGATTAACATATCAAACGATACTGTTTTACTGACATTCTGCTAGCTTGCGTCTTAGGTTCCGCAGGGTATATCAATATGCGTGCGAGTGTGTTGTTACTAGTAATATGTGATAATGAAAGCTAGAATATTTACAAGAAGAATAAGTTATTTTGAGTTGTTTCCTTGTTTGCAAACACACACAAGTTTACCAAAAGCACATCACAATGACCCAGACCTGAATATCAATATCGTTGATGACCGAGTAGACCTGCTCAAGTAAAGCATGCTTTCTTTATAATCAGAAGGATCTAAGCTCGAATCTTTGGTCGTCCATTTGACAGCTATTCTATATAGTTTTCCTCAGTCACGCCAAAGAAACTACACATTTCTTTCAATAAGCGCGAAGAATATTATTCTGCTATTCTTTCCGCAAGAGACAGGAGATAAAGTCTAGACGGTTTGAAACCTTTAAAAAATCAGAGTTGGATCTTTTTAGAAACTAAAGAGTTATGAATTTTATGTAGTTCACTAAAAACAGAGAATAAACTCGAAACTAAAATGCTACGTCTTTATATTAAAATCAAAGCAGAACTGAAGGAGGACCGTGTAGAAAAATGGGGCAAATAGACATAAAAGGAGTTGAAATCAGCAAATTCGATGACAAAGAGATTTCTACTGTTATGGAAGCAAGATCATCATTTTCCAGACACATATTTACTTCATTTTTAAAGCTTGTTTTATTTCTCTCAACATAAAGTTTATTAGTATTGGAAACGGGGAAACAGTATGACAGTAGCTATGTATTTTAAAGGAAGGTGTGACGGAAATATTTGTGGAATTAGTTGTGGTTGCAGAAAGATTGCCGAACACGAGTTTCTCAACACACTCGCAGATTTTTCTTCGGAATAAGAACCTTTTAGGCAACGAACCCGGCTACGCGTCGACCATGTGCCACAAAGTCATGCTGACTCAGAGATGTGGAAAGCGCCCGACTATTGTCACTGGTGAGATGAATGTTTCTCGAAAATTACCGGAAGGGATGGACGTTGAGGTGGAGAGAACTAGGTTGTGGTTCTGGACTTATCTGAACTTCAAGACGAGAACATATAATTAGCTCGTTCATAGTTTGTAGCACCTTTCGTGCTCATCGCGGACTTAGCGCGATTCTTCGGAATTAGTGATGGAGAAGTGGACAGCCTGCCTGTAAGTTATTTTGCCTATTTTTTGGTTAAGAGTATCTCGTCCGTGTTCGCCCTTCTACGCTCAATTAAATATTTTATTTATCTTGTTCAGTAAATTTCATTAGTTAGCTCAGACAGATAGAATGGCGGAATAGCAGAATTTAAATTTCTGGGACATGGACGTTTTATTTGGTATTGGAAATTACGTATTTATTTATCAGTCTCTTATCACCAATCTTTATCATGTAAGTTCAAAGTTATACCTTACATGGGTATCCTGCGTAGACTCATAGTCTTACAGGTACCAAGTTTACGCCCCAATTTATAATATGTTTATATACAATTTACAGCTCTGCCGACGACTGTGAACACTATCGCAAATCAGTGTTTGTCACACACTTTGTGTTATATGTGTGTATTCAACACGCTTTGTTCTTCATACACAATCATTCTGGGCTTAGCACACAGAAGTGTAAAAAATTACAAAGACTTTCCAATGACATAAATAGAGAACATATCCAGAGTCACCTGAAAGTGGAGGGTGGTTCTGAACACTTGGAGGTGGACACAAAACGGTCTAACTAAAGTACTAATGTGACTTTTCTGACACAAAATCGTTAGAGTATGTATAAACAAATATTATTACCAGTAACCAAATGAAAGAAAGATACGTTGCATATCTCTAAAATAATACATATAACCAGCATTGTTGACTTACACACTTGATAAGCGTTTCCATATGTTACTAGCCTGCTAAAAGGCTGTACCATATGAATATATTGAAAACTCATATCTAGTTAGCTTTTTACAATATTGACTCGAACCCGTGTATTTACAAGGTTAAGATAATGAACTTTAAGGGTCATAAACACATAGCAGTGTTCCTTTCCGAATTCCATATTTTCTACACGTTTCGGATAATATCTAAGTGTCTTCACTTGTATCTCTTATAGCAGAACCCATTGATTCTGATGTTCACTGTCTGCGCTTTAAAGACAAGTTAATCCTCTTGTAAATTCTTGGCTCCTGAAACAATGAGTAACATAGTTAAGATTGCTTACAGGTTTTCATTGGCATCGTTCAGCTACGCCACGATTGTTATTCAGAGTTATTCGAAATCAATAGTGTGTTGTACCCTTGCACCGGAGATATCACGGTAAAATATTGTTAATTAGACAAGACGAATAACACATTACCACCTAGTGATTGTCGCCATGATTCTCCTCTCGTACGGACTGTATTGAAATTGTATGAGAGCGAATGACAACGGAAGTGACGACTGCTAATAGTGCAGTTTTAATTTCGTTGCTTATAACGCTTAACGACGACTGAATAATTGTTTCACACTCCTCGGACGTAAGCACCTACAAATTGTACTAGTTGCTCGCATATTCCGAAGTAACATTCTTCGTTGAGTCAATGTACATTACTATGTTAGCTTTTTTGGTGGGTGGAATTTGCAAACATGGCCCAACCGCGAAAACACCAGATAGGACAATAGTTGGACAGATATGGTAAAACTAACGAATGGCCAACATAACGAATAAAGGGTGGACTGTTGTTAAGATTTTAGGGGATAAAAATATAGTGTAAACTAACAATAAATAATGCGTTAAAACATACAATTGCCCAATGATTGTGTCTACAACGAAAAAACAACATAGAGATGTAATTTTGTTTCTGGTTGAAGCTAATATAAAGTAATATTTGGACTGAATATCTTATTCCAGTTCTAAATTTCCATTACAAAATGGCTGTCATCACAACATTCGTGCGGACGCCAGACTGGTTATGTCAATGGACAACGTATCTCAAGATTGAAGGTTCGAATCCCGTCTGAAACAAGTGAAAAAAATCAACTATAAATGATGACGAGAGAATAAACTGAGTAAATTAAAAAAGACAAAATAATGATCAAGATCACATTTTGTTTCTAAGTCTACTGTGAAATGTACCTAATTCCTTTTAACATAACAGAAAATGGTCATACAGTTGGAACCACGTTGGCTATGGGTTTTAAGGCCAATGTTAAGACAACTGCAAATAGTACGTAGGCAGAACCGTACTGAGCAACTAACGTTAAATATATAATCTATTTTTCTTTGATTCAACATGATTTTGCCACTAGAGTTTATCTTCTGAAACCATGAAGTGTAACAGTTATAGCAAAAAAAATGACTTCCTGCTAAATAAAACGGGCATGCTTTAATCCTTCAGATCAAGTCTGTGGAGGGACTCAAGAAACTATTTTTGCATTGCTATTTGTAGGCTGTAGTCCTCACCACCTCAATGTTCAGAGACGATATAAACATCAACATATTCTGATGTTTATACTCCTCATAATAATCTCACAGTTTTCAATATCCGTTTCTTGATTCTTTTTGCTTCCCTCAGTGGTTCGTTTTAATAGAACCGGGAATTCCGCGTTGATAATTCTCGGTAGAAAAAAATCATTGTTCCTCATTGTGTAACCGTTACATGCACATGGAACATCGACATGTTTTGACAAATGTATTGATGGTATGATCAACACAATTATGTTTAACAAAAAATGGCAAATACCAAGTACTTAACAATCGAAAATCAAATCAATGTACCATACCGATATTCCATTTATTCAGATGATGGAATATAATAGGAAGTTTTTAACATGATCATTGGACACAATGATTGAAGAACCTATTCTTAGTGTGAAATGAAACGTACCTCTAAATTATAATACGTCGAGCACAATTCCCTGTTTCGACACCAACGCTACTTTGTGTGCCCAGGTCGCGATTCACATTTATTTCTAATGCTCATTAAAATACTCTCAGCTTGATTTTACGCGATGGTTGATACAAATATATAACTCTCTGGCGTGATGTTACCTATTGATCAATACTTATCAAAGGCATTACAGAAGCAGAAACATACCCGAGATAAAATAAATTTCTTTCACAAATCCAGTAATCCGATTATTCTAGACTAGAGGTATTCAAATGGTGGACTCAATAGGTACATACTGCAGATATTTTCAATCCCCAGAAACCCCGTTGTTAGTGTTGCCAACCCATAGTAAACATATCTCTTATGAACCATAAGGTTTCACGATATCTATGAGGTGTTTTTCGACAGCTCTTAGCTACACTAGCTAAGATCCGCCAATGCAGGTTGTTATAGTAGTTCAGTGTTTCCCGAATATTAAATAAATAATCGGATATGCATATTTCTTCCATTCACTTGTACCTAGCTACGCCAAATTTAGCGTAAACATTACTCGACATAAGTACTGTGGATTTTCCTGAATCTAAGCACTGCTGTTGTCAGTGTTTCCAGCATATTTTATAAAAATTAGCGCTTGCATTGCTGAATTGCTCTCAAGGGATCCGAGCTTCATGCTTTTCTTTCTAGTCATGCATAATGGAACTTTTATTAGCTTTCTTGATAACTATTTCATTTAATTATGTCTAAAAATATATAACAAACAAAATAAAAAGAGTAATTCCACGAATATGTCATGCTCATGGCAAAAACTGAAACGTGTTGTGAATTTATTTTAATTAGTGGAATCGATTCTTTTAAGGTATACGATTCAAGTTTACATCAAGACATAAAAAAAAGTCATTAGCACAATTGCGTAATTAGCTTTGTTTTTGAGTTATTTACAAAATTATAAAAAGAGCTACAATTTTACTTCATTTTAACATTCAGGTAAAAATGTAGGAATTTAAAATTTAAAAAAATGATAAATGAAACTTCGTTCTTTTCTATATAGACATAAACTATTGATTTGTTTCTTAATAATAGTTCTTACGCCATGGCTAGCATTTTAAAAATCGATTACTTAAATATGTCAGTGCGTGACGCTCAACATATAAAAGGTACTATACACTGCAAAATAATTGACGAAAAGTAAATTGCTCTTATATGGTGCGTTAGAATCAATTGCTGAACAAAACATATTTCAAACGTTTTTGCTAATCACGATATTGCTTTTGTAAAATATTAACGGGCAATACCACGCGTTACAAGGTGACATTCAGAATTTATTTTTTGACTGTAATTGCGGTATATCTCGGAGAAGTTAAAAAAAATGGACATCTGATATGATATAGCAGAAATCTTGGGATCACGATCTAGATTAAATAACATATAGGCCTATATTTAAAAAATACTATTTATTATATATAATATTAGTGTAGCCGTCACACACTGACATTTTTACAACTCACATACACTTTGATATAGGGCTACATTTCACCACACTCTCTGAAAGTATTGTTCCAAGAAAACTATTTAATATGCTACTTAATAGAGGAATGATTGAAGTTTCATTTTCTTAAAAACAATATCAGGTTGTAGGTAGTAACAGTTTATAAGAAGATAAAAAGAGCCTGACATCCTGATATGATCATTGATTTGAGTTTAAATTATAATACTTGCCAGGCCGTATACTAGACAAGAAAGAAATAGGTAATTCATTTATGTCAATATACAAAAAGCAGAAGGCTTAATATATACATATTTTAAATTTTGCATTCTAACATTTTTTGTTATATAACTCATAATAAAAATTAGTAAAATCGTAGATTTTTAAAATACATTTTTAAATAGTCCAATAACAGGAGATCACTATGAATTTGCACTAAGACTTGTTAAAGTATTTTTAGTAAACACACATCGTATACCCAGGGCTGTAGCTTCCATTTTTGCAAGATGAGCAATATCTGATTTTGACGCCCCTTCGAAGGAGTCAAAAATGTACAACGTTCTCTCCTTATTTTCATTTGCTGTCTCCAGTCCGGTGCTTGGGAGTGTGATTCTCCCATACTCTCCTGTGGGCGATGTCACCCATAAATTCTCGAGCGCACCCTCAATTTAAAAATTTTACCGTTAAAAATGATAAAAACTGTGAAAAACTGCACTTATACCCTCCATTCTTGACTTTACACCCCAATAAACTGAAAATCCTGGCGGAATCCCTGGGAGCCACGTGCGTCCTTTTGTCTCCGTTACTTGCAGCCCTGGATACCTTCAAAGAGTTGATTGCACTAATCTACGAAATGTTCACTGTATGTTTGACTTGTTAAAGCAGGGCTTCACTTATTTGTAGAATCGTTCTAATATGGATACAAGATATAACTTTTGGAACAGAAGAATTTTGGCCATGCATTATATTTTATAGCGATATTTTACCTATAATTTGTAATTGAGTAAGTTAGTTTATTTCTATCAGAATGTACAAAATTAAAGCAACACTTACAAGGTAAAATCATATAATAATTCACAGATGTCAGTGGGTAATGCTGTGTTTTTCCTTTACGCTCATTATATTTATATATTCTTGAATATTTTAATAGAAAATAAATTTAACACATTCATGTTTAATGCATTTTTTGGATCTTTTTGGGGGTCCATACTTTCGGAAACTTGTGGGAAATATATATACCAGAGTCTAAGTGCGGGTTGCAAAAATGTCAGTGCGTGACGACAATTTTAAAATTAAATAATATATGGTATTCTTGTTGATTACGTGTTATTTAACCGGGAATGTATTCTTTATCAGCGGTGTGGTGAAAAATACCTTTTTCGGAATTATAAGAGAAGTCACAAGGTAATTAACGTCGAAAAGTGTAGTGCGTGACGCGTGGAATCGCTCAAAAATATTTTTTTAAAACACGTTTTTCTTAAAACAACAATTCATACAAAAACAAAACAAAAAAATATTCCATTTCAAGAAAGATACTTTTCATAAAGTTCCACTTATGCATGACTAAAAAGAAAAAAAAGCATGAGGCGCTCTCTCATATACAATCATATTATAATTTCTTCAATCGTCATGTAATATTATATATAAGTATACCTTAATATATATCGATAATTAAAAGAATATATTATAATAGTATTATGTATTATATTGAGATAGTAGAGAACGTTACACTATAAAATAGAGTTATAATATTGAATAAATATCATTTATCAATATTAATAGAACATTTTATATTATAGCATTACGCCATATTTGAAGAATTTATCAAACGATTGTATTCAATAAAATGTTAGATAGAAGAGGTCGTGCCCTAAGCGTTTCCTCCTAGTTCTCCATAAATTATTTTTTTTAAATGCAATTTTCTTGAAAGAAACTAATTTTACTTTTTACTAGGAATTGTCCTTTTTTTTAGAACAGCGTGATTTTGGAAATCATTTTTACTTTGTTTATTAGCTTTTAGATAAGATTTATTCTTTAAAAAATCATGTTGTTGAATTGAATTTATGATCAGACCGGGATAGGGTGGGTGAGAGAATGTTGGAAGGTAGATGACCAGGGCTTATATTTTGATGTGGGATACACAAGATGATCAGTCATATTTCTCTCAAAATGACGGAAAAGAAGTTTCTAATTAAATTATTTGAGATTATACATCTTGAAATATATATATTGTTTTACAACTGAAAGGGTTATTTATCGTTGAGACTTAAATTCTCACTAATCATAGTAACATCACTTAAATTCCATCAATTTGAGACCAAAAATCCCATACTGTGAGGAAAAGAGCGATGATTTACTTGGAGTGCCAGCGTTGTTTAGGAAAATAATATTCAACATTTTGTAATATTTTCCTAAACATACCAAATTTCGTTTTTCTAGCTCCAGTCGTTTAGGCTGTGGCATCATGAAATCTTCTATTGCAGGAAAAAGAACACATAACATGCGTACACAATTTTCACTATATTTTCACGCAAACTTTGAATTCTATCAGGTTAGTTAAGAGTTTTCAAATTTGATTCTATGCTCTTTATACTGGTGTCAACGGCATAAATATTCTTTCACAAACTTCTTGGTAATATTAAACCTAAATCATTATCAGCTGTTTACCAAAAATGCGTTTTTCCCTGATGTGTCCTTCTTCCGGCAATGTCCTCAATTGGCAATTTCCAGAACTTCATCATACCCATCGTCATTGTTGGTTTCACATTCACACAGATCCTCTTCTTCGTTGTCTTGTGATTCAGCGTGATTAGCTGAATACTGTGCTGTGATTGGCTACAATGAATCTGGCCGTGTTTGAAACTAAGCGTTTTTTTGCAAACAAGGCACGTATTTAAATGAAGAGAAGAACGATCAAGGTCCATTTTTGAAAGTTGTGAGATAAAACGCATTTTAAAGCGTAAACAGTTGAATTTAAAGTAATTTCTTCTTTGGCCATCTTTGCTTGAGGTCGAATACATGCCTAGAGAGAGAAAAAAAACAACTTACTTTAAATTCAAATATTTACACATAAAAATGAGTTCGTTCTCACAACTTTCAAAAAACGTATCTTGATTGCTTGATTGTTCTTCCCATGTACCCTTCTAATGCATTTTTAACACGTTTCTGGTCGATTTTATAACGAAAGAGATTTTGTATTGCATAGAAGATGAAACCACCTGACGGAAACACTGTCTAACTAATTTTGTGCCAAACATGGACCTGGTTGTGTTTGTAACTCATATACATTGATGAGTACATCCTGCAGTGTGTGTGGAAGGAGTTAAATTAGCGCATTGGCATTTGCAGGGTAATAAAGAGAACTCATGTTGACAATCTGTGACTAGCCAGTTTCATGTAATCTATTGATAAGTAAACTTTAGCAGTTCCTTTGCACTCGTTTGAAATTACATATTGTTTTCACCATGTTGTAAAATATCTACAATCTAATACAACGAATAATGTACAGGGTGTTTCAAAATGGTTTTTAAGGTAACATATTCCATGAGGAATATAACATGTACAGTGATCAAATGTCTAGTGAAATACAATGGAAGATATCCCTATATTTGTTAGGTACGGAGGCAAGAGTTCATATTTCTGTTGCCAGATGGCAAGCGTTATAAGTGGCGATGAGAAAGCGTTTTTGCCCGCAAGGTCACTGAACATCTCGTTCAATGAGTTAATATCATGTGAAATGTGGAGGACACTGCCCGCAAATCATCACTTCTCCAAGACAGACCTGAATTGAAAGATCGAATTCGCACTGCGGTACAAAGTATTCATAAGTATATGTTACAGTATGTTTGGAAGAAGTTAGATTACCGCTTTGGCATTTGCAGTGTAATAAAGGGAACTCAGTAACTCACATCGACCATCTGTGACTAACTAGTTTCATGTATTCTATTGATAACTAAACTTAGCTCCTTTGCACACATATGAAATTACATATTGTTTTCACATATTTTGTAAAATATATTTATTGGAAATAATTCCTTCCCTTTTAGAAGGTAAGCAAAAAAGTTTATGCCGTTCTAGAGCTGTGATAAACAAAAAGCAATACAGCTGCACAAAACCCTGGTTATAAAAGTCGGGGGTCTTCGAGGCAAAGAAGTCCTTGAGTGCTTTCCGCAGTTCTCCCTCATTGGCGAAGGATTTCCCACGGAGATGGTTATCGAGGGAATGAAACAGGTGGTAATCTGTTGACATAAGGTCCGGTGAATATGGTGCATGGCACAGTGTCTCCTAGCAAAGTTGTTGAAGGGTCTCTCGAATATTCATGAATTCGTATGACAAACGTATTCTAATGAAAGTTAAAGAGACATAATTCGTGTACTGAAATTATGTGTAGAAGCATTCTGTTCATGAAGGAAAAAAATACACTCATACTTGAGAAAGTGCGCCTCACCTTATCCACCCTGAACTATTAAGAAGGTTATTGTTGTAAAGAAAATAGGAGAATAATTCAAAAATAGGATTATACAGGCAGGTGGTAATTTTCTTTTCTATATATTTTGTCTTTGGAAGAAAATAAACTTTCGACTCAAAAAATCTTATTCCGTCAGTGCTAAAAGAAGGACAAGTGATACAACCAGAACACAACTCATTCTCAGATCAGAATTCTCCTTTCTTGTTATTCTAGTATAAACAGTTTTAGGTCTCAGACATCCACTTTCCGCTTCTACGACCCCGTTTTGTCCTGCAATAAATGTAATCTAGACCTTATGAATTTAAAGCATTGATGTCCAATTTAGCTAAGCAACTCAGGATTGCTAACTGGAATTCAAATTTTCCTTGTAGATATGCAACATTCTACTTTCTTGTTCCGGGTTATCTCATCAGTAATGTCGTTTGTGCGATAACCGCTGCAATGATGCCATCTGACGAGCGAATAGTGAAGTAGACGGCACGTGCCATACCGAGGTCATATGGTGCAGTAGTGTGTAGAAGGAGAACGGTCTACTCTACGTTTTGGAAATGTAGCTTGTGTTTGATCATGGCATTGTCGGAGGAGCACATACGGCATGTCATGCTCTACTAATTTCACCAGGCACGTCCAGCCAGCGCAACGGCAAGAAAAATCAATGCCGAATATGGTGAGGGTACTGTGATTGTGCGAAATTGCCAGAGGTGATTCCAGAATTTTCAGTTTGGGGCCCCAATCACATTGATAATCCACGAGAAGGAAGACCGGTGTAGCTAGACAACTACGCAATGCGAGCAGCGGTGTAGGCATATCCAATGCACACTGTTGCATAACTGGCCAGCGCACTCCATGCCAAAAATTCTCCATCTGCAGGGTCTTGAGTACGTGCCGAAACTCGAAAAATGGGTACCCCATTAACGTCTCAACAGACGCAGCAGCAAGTTGACATCTGCAGTTCCCTGTTCACTCTTCACAGATATGAGTCATTTCTGGACAGACCTGTGAGAGGGGATAGAAAATGGGTCCACTGTCATAACATTACACATAATTAGCACTGTGTACATAAAGGGAAGCCGCAGAAACTGTACCAAAACAGGATCTCCACACTGCAAAGAACTGTTGAATGTTTAGTTGGATAGTTCATTTTGAGCTCTTGCCACGCAACCAAACCAACAATGTAGATGTGTACTATCAGCAGCTTGAACGCCTAGAGACTGCATTGTTGCAGAAACGTCCTGCTTTATTTTATCGCAAGGTAGTGTTTATCCACGGTAATAGCGTGCGCCCACACACGACAAGAATGACCTGTGATAAGATCGGGGAAAGTGGCTGAGAGTAACTCCCCCACCCGGCGTTTTAACCAGATCTAGCACCAACAGACTAGTGTCCTTTCGCAGCCTGCGAAACCATCTTTCCGGGAAAACACTGCGAAATGAATATGATGCGCGACGAACAGTGACACAGTTCTTTGCCTCCAAAAGCGGCGAATTCTTTCAGCAGTTAAACAACTTGTGGACAGGTGCCAAAGTTTTCTGGAGTCAATTGGAGATAATTGCTTGAACAAGGCTAGTACACCAGATAAATCATCGCTCTTTCCCTCACAGCATGGGATAAGCTGATGTTTTTTTTATCTCAAATTAATGGAAATTAAGTGATGTTAATATGATTAGTGAGAATTTAAGTCTCAACGATAAATGACCCTTTCAGTTTTAAAACAATATGTACATTTCAAGATATATAATCTCAAATAATTTAATTAGAAACTTCTTTCCCGTCATTTTGAGAGAAATATCCCTGATCATCTTGTGTATCCCACATCAAAGTATAAGTCCTGGCCATCTACCTTCCAACATCCTCTCACCCACCCTATCCCGGTCTGAGCTTAAGATGTCTAAAGGCCTTAAACTGAACTCAATTCAACAACATGATCTTTTAAAGAATAAACCTTATTTAAAAGTTAATAAATAAAATAGAAACGATTTCCAAAATTTGTCTAAAAAAAGGACAATTCCTAGTAAAAAGTAAAATTAGTTTCTTTCAAGAAAATTACACTATAAAAATCAATTTATGCATGACTAAGAGAAAACGTTTAGGGCACGACCTCTTCTATCTAACATTTTATTGAATTCAATCGTCTTATAAATTCTTCAAATCTGGCGTAATAATACAATATGAAATATTCTATTAATATTGATAAATGATATTTATTCAATATTATAACTCTATTTTATAGTGTAACGTTCGCCACTATATGTATCTGAATATACTACATAATACTATTATAATACATTCTTTTTATTATCGATATATATTAAGGTATATTTATCTATAATATTACATGACGACTGAAGAAATTAAAATATGATTGTATATGAGAGAGCGTCTCATGCTTTTCTTTTTAGTCAGGCAATTTTAGTCAAGTGGAATTTTATGAAAAGTAACTTTCTTGAAATCGAATATTTTTTTTTCTTTTTAGTATGAATTGTTGTTTTAAGAAAAACGTGTTTTAAAAAAATACTTTTGATCCTGAATGATGAGTCATTGGATTTTAAGTCTAATTTGCACCTGTATTTCTTCTATGTGTTTATCATGACTTTCTAGCTTTTTATTTATCACATCAATTTGATCCTGTAAAGTACTTGACTGTCGAATCACTTTGTTCTCACCTTGACGCTGTGCTTGTGTACAGTGCACGTCTTGCATCTTCGACCATAGCGGTAGCGCTCCCTATTATTTCCTCTTTAAGTTTAGCTGATCTGTCTTCAATCTCTTTGCATGTATCAGGCCTTACTTCATAGGCAAGGGTTTTCATTCTCTCTTCTCTGGACGACACGCTTTGCTCTAAGCTGGGTAACGTTTGGTTGACTGCTTCCTGGTTCTTTTTAACTTCCTGACATTAAGCGTATACCTTGTTTGTTTGTTCAAGAACTTGTTCATTGTTTTTTATCATTTGCTTTACAGCTGTATTAACATGATTGGGCAACATTTGATTAGTTTCCACACAGTTATTACGGATTTCTTCGATCTGCTTTTCTAGGTTACTTTTAGCATCTTGTAACTGTTGGGTTACATTTTCATTTTCCCATCCAACTGTTGGGTTACATTTTCAATTTTTCCTTGCATGCTTTGTAGCGTCGATTCCATGTGATGCATCGACGATTCCATTCGAGTCGATGACACGTTTGTTTGTTTCTGTAAAGATTCCATGTATTTCAGCAACATGGAGAACATATGTTCGGTGGACTGTGGAGGTACGGCGGAACTAAGACAGGAAGAACGTTTTTTCCTTATCTCGTCATGGAGGACATTTCCAGCACAGGTGATCAAATACTACATCATCACAATCCCATTGACGCTCCCATTCTTCCATAGTCATGTCACTACAAACTCGATGGAACCAAAGATCACACCAAGCACACTGGACGCTTCTATCATCTTCGGTAGGTCCATTGCAGCGTACCATTGTATCATTATCCGGACTGGTTCCTTCAATCAACAATGAAGTTCGCTTCTTCATCCGGTTCAGAGACATGATGTGTAATCTTTTAATCAGCTCACTAACACACCATAATTAAACACACTTTCGCCAGTAAACGAGGTCCCTAACACACAGTTTTCGCATATTTTTCACAACAGAGTTGGAAACACCGAGTCTCATAATCTTATGTCACAATAGCTAGGTAGCACGGTGAATCCTAATTCATGTAATGAAAGCATGTGCAATTAATGTTCTGTGCTTTAGTACTTTGGATCTTGCAACGTAACGTATCATTTACTAACAGACTGATATAACTTTCAAACTTCCCCCGAATGGCTACTATAGCAGGAAGGACCATAAATAGACTATCAGTGCTATAAGTATCCAAAAAGGAAGACAGCTGCTCTGCTTGAGCTGAGAAAATTCACTGAATACAGGGGCTGTTCATCTGAACTTCGGAGTGCGCTCGTGTCCCTTCGGAAACCACGCCTCCTTTACGTCACAGGCGGATAGCGCATAGGCAATTTCTCAAGAGGTGGTGAGAAATAATTTATTGTGTCCTTTTGGATAGGAATTTTTTGATAAACCAAACAACTGTTATAATCTACGCTATATTGCCTATAATATGAGACAGATTTGGTTTCAATAGCTACAGTACTTTCAGAGCTACGGCCTGTTATTTGAGTTTGATAGTGAATTTTTTATCCTTAAATAATTTATTATGGCTGTCTGGATGGGAATTTTTTGATATAATAAAGAATAAGAGTATATAAATTCAGTAGCCTTGCCACATATATCAAAATATCTATATAAGGAAAAATTGCAGTATAAAAGATTAATTTTTGCTTGTAATGAGATTTCCACTCCTTTCAAAATTCCTAGTGTCGTATGTTTCCCTTGTACGGACAAGATTATTTTGATTACAGTAAACCTACCAGACATCTCTATGAAATGTGATGCTTCACAAATAACCTTTCAGTAGTTACTTCAGATTTCCTTTTTACTCAAAGCGATGTGAGTAAAAAAATAATAAAAAATACTTTTTAAGACATACTTTTTTAAAAACAATATGTATTAAAAAGTGAAAAATATTTTTTTATGCATGACTAAAAAGAAAAGCATGGAATGCGCTCTAATATACAGTCACTTCATAAGTTCTTGAATTGGCGCGCTCCATGCTTTTCTTTTTAGTCATTCATAAACAAAATAATTTTACTTTTTAGCACGAATTGTATAAGAAAAGTACGTCTTTATTTTTTAGTTATTTCTGTGTTCGTATAGTTTCTCTCAAGCTAATGTTTCCTGACCCAAATCCTAAAGCGTTCTGCAACCAGTCAAATGACAGATCGTTGCAGGTTGGTATTTATTTTAGGCTAAAGAAGTCCATATTAAAAAGAAATATTATAATATGATTTTAAAATATAAAACTATATGAATGTAACAATAGAATATTGTATTATCGCCCGACTTACGTCGCTGTGCAAATTTCATCATTGCGTGACGTCGGAAAATAAGTTAAATTAACGTTGCAAGATTTGAGGAAACGACGAACAATTGTGAACTAAAGAAAAAATAATGTAAAAATCGTGTATTTTTACATTTCCGTGTTTTCATTCTTGATTCACTGTGTACATGCTATACTAGCAGAGAAATTAGCGAGACCTTGTTGTCAGTATCATAAACAAAAGAAAGCATTGGTATAAACTTCACGAAAAATTCGGGAAATGGGATGAAAAAATAAATTTAAAAAATATCAATTTTTCTTTGCTTTTTTTTACCCTAAAGTCCTGAAAGGGCCTACAGACGAAAAGGAAGGTCAATTCCTTATAAACCTTTGCCCATTCTTAATACATCATTTAAAAAAAATATCTTTACCAGTCAAGGAAAAGATTTAAAACTTTCGTGGTCCATCAACATAGTCCATGGTGTTTATCATTTCGCGCAGTGCCCCTGTATTATTCTAATAGATCAGTTAATAAGACCTTGTAATTGACATAAGCTTAAGAAAAAATCAGTATAAACTTCAAGAACATAACAAAGTAGCTCAAAAGAAAGAAGAAATAGAATAAAATGAACATTTTGTGGAATATATTCGCTCTTTTCCGGTCTAACCACCATTCTGATTATTAAACACCCTTCATTATCATTTTAAAATGTTCAAAGAAACTGAAGAATTGACAGCAAAAATGTTGATCTTGGGTGTCGAAAATGTTGATCTTGGTGGGGGAAGTGGTCATTTTTGTATAAAAAAATTCCAATTCAAAAGATTTTTATAAAATCATTTGTATTATAAACTGATGCAAAATTGACGATTCGAATCAAATAACAGGCTGCAGCTCTGAAACTACTACAGCTATTGAAGGGAAATATTTTTTTTTATTTTATAGCCTATATATTGCAGATTGTAACAGTTTTTATTGTATCAAAAAATTCGCACTCAAACGGCAATAATAAATTATTTTCCCTCCGCCTATTGAAAGGTTCCCTATGTGCTATCCGTCCGTGACGTCACTGTCGCAAAAACCGTTAGAACATGATTCTGAACTTCGGAAGCGCCTGATGAACATACCTTCTCACTTATTGCCCTGACAATATAATAGTTCCAATTTATAACATTCATTGAGCTATCTTGTATCACACGGTTACAAGAAATTCGTATGCTATATAAAATAATGAAAATCAGATTTAAAATGAGTACGTTCGAATTACATTTAATCACCTATTAAACTCCGTGCAACAAAATTAGTTCAGGCTAGTGTAATTGTTTTCATTTTGAAATATCCTTTAGAAGGTGTTCGTTGTAAAACTGATAAAGTTAGTTATACATCTAAAATTTCAGATACTCTCAAATGTTTTATAGTAAAAATAGATTGCAGTAGGTCTATTGCCGTCATATTAATTTACCTTCTACGCCATTATACTTACCGTTTCTACTAGTGAAACTGAATAGATATGATATCACTATTAATTAATTCTATTAGTATTAGGAATATGTTAGTAGTTGGACGGCTGTAGTTAATTAGCTCGCACTTCCTCCAAAGACCTAAATATTATACGGTTACTAAGCTACAATGTACAACAAATAATAGTGAGATAGACAGGTCAATGATAACACTACCCAGATATGGCTCCAGTGAAATGAGCTCAGCCTAAGGTCCAAACAGTAAAGATAATTTATTACTGCCTTAATTTAGCATTGCCATCTCGCTCTGAAGTCCTAAGCGCGTAAAAACATTTTCTAAATATTCGAATACGTTCTTTTCAGAGGTAGGTATTACTGTTTTTTTATTGCTAGCAGTCTCAATATATGTGTGTTGTCTTGGGACGTAATTCCCTTGGGCGTATTCGAATTTAGATAAATATTTCTGTTGTTATAATGGCAGAACTATTTTCTTCTGTATAATTTACGAAATATTATTTACGCTTCTCGTTCTTGGAAGCAACGAAACAACGTATGTCACTTAAATGTTAGAATAGCAGAAATGTTGAATATTGAAGGCATCAAAGGAAATTATTGTAAATTGCAATGAACAGGAAATATTTATCCCTTTTAAAGGGTATAGAGCTTGTACAAAGACGTGTATGCGCTAAGAAAAATTGAGCTTGACGAATAAAGTTGGTTCGGAAGATGAATGATGGTTCCCAGGAGAGCTCAAAATAAGACATTTATGAAACGGTGGTGGTAGTACGTCGAAGAGAGGAGAAGAAATACATCATCATGAAAAAAAAATATTCCGGACAAGCTGGTAAGCAAGAACTTGTGAAGCTGCGTATTGTAAGCCATAAGTTTCTATTGTTGGCATTAGACATAGCATGTGACCTATATATTATTGATTTTAAAACCAGCGAGAACTTTATCCTCGAAACAGCGAAAAATTATATATTGAGTCGAAAACATAACAGTTTTGTTACAATTACTAATATTCATACCAACCTTCCACTAGTCTGCACTGGAGGTATTCAGTGAGGATGCCAAAAAATACTAGTACGACGTAGGTTAAATACCGACCATACAGAGTAGCCTATAGCGAAGATTAGAATGGCTTTTTTTTACATGAATTTGTCTACAAACGAACCTTCGCAACAAAAGATATATTTTTTTTTTACTGGTTGCTTTGTCATAAGTCCGGAACTCAACACTTATCATAAAGAACGGCAGTTCTTCGAGTGACGCTGGCAAAGGACACTGTTAGCGGCACTCACATAGTATACAGTTAGTTTCGGATCTACCAAAGTATAAGTCTGATTTTGATGCTTGAAGTTACATTTGAAAGCTCTTTCCAATACTAAGACACAGGGAAAAAAAAGGGGTCGGTAGGATCTCCTTGGGACCCCCTAAGGCGCTTTAAAAAAATATATATATCAAAATTTCACATTTTTTAGGATAACACTGACCCCAGACCATATAGGCGACCGAAACTTACTGGATCTTATTCTACGCTTCAATACGTTTCAAACGGTGTATCATAATTT
The DNA here is from genome assembly GCA_022664845.1 of Lepisma saccharinum. NCBI lineage: Eukaryota > Metazoa > Arthropoda > Insecta > Zygentoma > Lepismatidae > Lepisma > Lepisma saccharinum. Next base: position 23,346 of record JAGDQP010026654.1, read on the forward strand.
AAAATCGGTGGAGCGGTTCAAAGGTTACGACTTTTTTAACCGAATCACAAAATTTTCACAAATGATAGAAAGGTATGTCCGTCATTCTGTGTGTTTTTGGTTTAGCCCCAAATGGGTGGTACGGGGGGGGGGGTTAGGGGTCCATTGGCCCCCATGAGAATGGGGATAAATCCAAGCTTAGATTTCTGATAGGAGTTACGGTTCTCGTGATATGGAGCAAAATCGATCTTGTATCCTTCGCCATAGTGACAAGTGATACTTTTTAAATACGAGCCCGTACGGAGAACACTCTCCGCCGCTGCTCCACTCATCTGGGCTTGACGTAAAGGAGAAAAATGTAAAGATACATGATCGTACCTAATTTTATCTAACCTCCACGTTCCCATGGTCAGTAATTTAAGAAAATGTACGAATAATGCAAGAAAAAAATATTAACCATAAAAATAAATTTTGAAAATTTACATGACCGAACCTAACCTTACCTAACCTCCACTTCGCCATGGTCACTAACTTAAGATAATGTACGTAAAATGCAGGAAAGCAATTATTAATAATGAATATAAACATATACAAACACATGAAAATATATTCTGAAAGGAAAATCTAGTGTTAACCTCGCCGGGACTCGAACCAGGGCTTGTTTGCTTACCAACTCGACGCCTTAACCACCAGGCCACTGAAGCAACCTCGCAGATGTGGTTTCTCCGTTGTATTTACAGTGCACGTGTCTCCTACACGTTATAGCGAACTGCGCAGGAGAGAGGAGCATCGGCATAGATGGCTCGTGTTACAGTCTCTTTTTTATAGGCAGCCTTACAAAATAAGTGATATTAGTACAAAACCCCGTTTGGGGTAAAAGGAAGAGTGACGCAACAATTATAATCACAAATGAAGTGATATCTATTTTGCGAGTGACTTTCTTTGTGTCACTATGGCGGAAGGATACTGTCTCTTAATTTTATTACAAAGGCAATACTTTCGCCATAGTGACACAAAGAAAGTCACTCGCAAAATAGATATCACTTCTTTTGTGAGTAGAATTCTTGCGTCACTCTTCCTTTTACCCCAAACGGGGTTTTGTACTGATACGCTATACACATGGCTATCAACGAGGCAGGGAAACTTGTTGCACCTATACTTCTGTTACCCAGGAATATGTAAGAAGATTTCCGTCACATGTCGTTACTGAACTAGAAAAATTCCTATCTTCTTATCAAATGTTCAAGGTCTGAATAATTCACAAAACAATTCGTGGATGATTGTTATGTGAACTGCATAAATGTAATAGTAATGAATCGGTGCGACTAATTCTTAAAGAAGAGTAGTAAATCTTTAGTGATGACATAGTTATTCTCCAGGAACAACAAAGTATCAACAATAAAGTGTACCGAATAAAAAAAAAAGGTTTAGGAAAAATCGTCGAAACGAAAATACTTTTACAAACTCAAAATAAATGGACAAATCGTCGAAAGAAACGGTCAAAGCGCCGAAAGATATGGTCAGAGCGTCGAAACGCTAAACGGTCAAAGCGTCGAAAGGCATATCGTAGAAAAGCCAAAATGGTCAAAGCGTCGAAAGAATTGGACAAATCGTCGTAAAAACGGTCAAACTGTCGAAAGATATGGTCAAATCGTCGAAACGCTGAACGGTGAAAACGTCGAAAGGCATATCGTCGAAAAGCAAAAACGGTCACAGCGTCGAAAGAATTGGACAAATCGTCGAAGGAAACGGTCCACGCGTCGAAGATTAAAAACGGTCGAAGTGTCGAAAGGCATATCGTCGAAACGCGAAATAGGTCATAACGTCGAAAGAATTGGACAAATCGTGGAAAGAAACGGCAAAGCGTCGAAAAGTATATTGTCGAAACGCAAAGTCGGTCATAACGTCGAACGAATTGGACAAATCCTTGAAGGAGATGGTCAAAGTGTCGAAAGGCATAGCTTCGAAAACCAAAAACAGTCATAACGCCGAAAGAATCCGGCAAATCGTCGAAGGAAACAGTCTAAACGTCGAAATGCTGAAATTGTCATAACGTTCAAGAGAGGGTATAGTAACGTCTGTCAAGTCAAAATCGCCACATTTGAAATATTATTAAAAAATATATCTAATCGTTTGTGCTACGTTTGTGCTGGATTGTGTAGCAAGAATTTTCGTTTGTGCTCAAACACTGAAATAAATAAATGAAAAATTGTGGCAATTTTGTTTTAATGTTAGGTGAAAATCACTTTTCGTACCCAAATAGATGAAATCGCTTGTGCTTTGCTGGCTGTGGTTTGTCAGGTCCAAGAAATGTGCTGGTGTGAAAGCAAAGACTGGAAGAACTGAGAAATGTTTCAAAAATGTCTGTTTATTCGTTTAATCCTCCAG